>CAIGRF010055635.1:45416-56402 GCA_903798235.1 Fraxinus ornus
CCTTAAAGCAATATTCGCCTCCTCACCGAAGTAACTCGAGCGCTTGCTTCCCAGCTTGCACTTCGTGACCAATTTTTGACTCATTCGGTCCGACATTCGTATACACAGGTCGCGCCCGCACACAAGTTCAAGGCTCGAAGGCCAAGTCGGTCCAAGATTTGCACTCCCCCCTGCGGGCGCGTAGGCCATGGAGGAGTCTATATGCTACAAATGGTTACACCTTACAAATTATTAACCACATATAAATTGGTCCACAAACTTGTTCTTATCCTATGTCGGATAACCATTTAAGGTTTCCCACTTGCCACATTTCTTTTTCTTTTTCCAATGTGGGATGGTACTATTTATAGTCCTCATATATTCCCACTTTTCCATCTCTAACCAATGTGAGATTGTAATCCCTTTTAAGGCACCTCTTCAAAATCCCAACTTTCAATCAATGTGGGATTAATTTCACATACACAAGTGAAAATTCATTTGCCAAATAATTCATTTGTCATATATTTTCCAACAGTTGTAAAATAAGCACTTTAGTTTTTGTATAAGTTGGTATTGACGGAATTGAGTGACTATTCTCAAAAGACGTGGCACGGCATTCACTACAATTCCGATGTTGTAATAATTGTGTCGATGTCGTAAACTTACACACGTTCAAAAGAAAGTGCAATTCGTATGAGAAAAATTTATTTAGCCAAAAAAATCCAAAATCACTTCCTTTAAGAAATATTAAAAATGTCGTAAAATATGAAGGCAGTTCGATTGCTTTAACGGTCATTAGTTCACTTGAGGTTTAACAACTACTTCGATGGATAGGAAATTAATCAAGCTAACAGATTAACCAATTATGAATTATGGAATATTATTAAATTTGGTGACTATTTTGGACACTAAAATTCTTTAATTACTAATATTAAAATTTCCTTGAAGTTCAGTGATTATTAGTGAAATTAAGTCAATAAAAGTTGGCTTGGATTATATTGGGCATGTAAAGTCAAGATGTTAAAATGTTTGCATTATATTATAGGAGATAATGCAACTTGTATATTATCTTCTATTATGACGACGACGCAATGGGCACGGCTCCATGGTCAACGGTCTTGCGTCAACGCACGAATAGCCTTCAAAAGCCGGCTAGAATCGAAGACAAACACCTTCAATCTTCACACTACAATCAAATTCCTTGCACACGATCGATCATGTCTTTCAATTTTAATCTCGTTTTGTTCTTCATCTTCTTCATCTCAAATCTCCAGTTTTCAAAATCCCAACAGCAGCAAATTATTTCTTCATTTTCAATCTCCATCTCCCCATGGACTCCATCGCAAAACAGAATTCTCCTCTCCTCCAACTCTACTTTTGCTGCAGGTTTTTTCAAACTACCTACTTCTCCAAATGGACCAAATCTCTACACCTTTTCTGTTTGGTACCATAACATATCGGGAAATACCACCGTCGTCTGGTCGGCGAATGATAAGTCTCCGGTGGGCACCTCGGGTTCTTTGATCATTACG
The DNA here is from genome assembly GCA_903798235.1 of Fraxinus ornus. Classification (NCBI taxonomy): domain Eukaryota; kingdom Viridiplantae; phylum Streptophyta; class Magnoliopsida; order Lamiales; family Oleaceae; genus Fraxinus; species Fraxinus ornus. The sequence continues at coordinate 46,928 of CAIGRF010055635.1, forward strand.
CGCTCTGGCGAATTGCGCTTGATCAATTCTACCGGTGGGCAAAACCTGTGGCCTGTTTCGGGCACGAATGGATCTGAGCTTACTCTACAGGCCTCTGGGAAGCTTGTTTATCGAAATTGGGATAGTTTTTCTATCCCAACTAATACTTTTCTTCCAAACCAGCCTATTAATGGGTCTACACTTGTTACGAAGAATGGGAAGTTCAAGTTTGAAACCAAACAGCTTGTTTTCGTGCCGGAAAATGATACTTACTGGACCAGTGTTGAGAATCAGAATTTTCTTAAGTTGGATGATCTCGGGAACATTGTGCAAGAAAATAATAAAATATACTATTCTTCGGATTATGGTGAAAGGAAGTTGAGAAGATTGACACTCGATGAAGATGGAAATCTTAGGCTATACAGCTATTATCCAAGCTCAGGGCAATGGGTTACTGGCTGGCAAGCTTTGTTTCAGCTGTGTACAATTCATGGTACTTGTGGTGCAAACTCTATATGTATGTTTAATGTTACAGATCTTTCTACGTCGTGTTTATGCCCTCCGGGGTATAAAAGAGGGCCAAATGATTCATGTGAACTAAAAAAACCAATAACGGGAAACAGCAAGTTTTTGGGTTTAGATTTTGTGAGTTTTACTGGAGTGTTAAACCAAACTGACATTAAGACGAGGAATTTTTCAACTTGTGAAGCGCAATGTTTGGCTAATCCGAAATGCTTAGGCTTCTTGTTTAAATATGATGGAACAAATTATTGTGTTCCACTGGAGAAGATGTCTTTTGGATATTGGTCTCCAAGTACAGAGACTGTCATGTACTTGAGGGTTGATAAATCCGAAGAAGATGAATCAAATTTTACTGGCATGACTAATTTGATGGAAACTACATGTCCAGTTAGAATAAGCCTCCCTTTACCCCCAAAAGAGTCTACCACAACCACTAGGAATATTGCCATAATTTCAACTCTGTTTGCAGCTGAGCTTCTTAGTGGTGTGTTTTTCTTTTGGACATTTCTCAAGAAGTACATCAAGTATAGGGATATGGCCAGGACCTTTGGCCTTGAAGTTATGCCTTCTGGTGGACCAAAAAGGTTCAGCTATGCTGAGCTTAAAGTTGCAACCAAAGGTTTTACAAATCCCATTGGGAAGGGTGGTTTTGGTGTGGTTTACAGGGGAGAATTAAGTGATGGACGTGTGGTGGCAGTGAAGAGCCTGAAGAATATTGCTGGAGGCGATGCTGATTTTTGGGCGGAGGTCACAATTATTGCCCGGATGCACCATCTTAATTTGGTCAGGCTATGGGGATTTTGTGCGGAGAAGGGTAGTAGGATACTAGTATATGAGTACGTGCCAAATGGTTCGCTAGATGAGTTTTTATTTCAAACTGTTGATGTGGTGGAATCACCTGAAATGGAGGAAGAAACAGTTGAAATTGTTGGTTCAAAGAAGAAGCCAATATTGGATTGGAATATCCGGTATAGAATCGCATTGGGCGTGGCAAGGGCAATAGCCTATTTGCACGAAGAGTGTCTGGAATGGGTTCTACATTGTGACATCAAGCCCGAAAACATTCTCTTAGGGGATGATTTTTGCCCAAAGGTATCAGATTTCGGACTGGCCAAATTGAAGAAGAAAGAAGACATGATGAGCGTGTCACGAATGCGTGGAACCCCAGGGTACATGGCACCAGAATGGACACGGCCAGACCCTATCACGTCAAAAGCCGATGTTTACAGTTTCGGATTGGTTCTCCTGGAAATTGTTAGTGGTTCAAGGAATTTTGTACAACTAGATCCAAAGGTGGAGAGTCATCAATGGTTCTTCCCAAGGTGGGCTTTTGATAAAGTGTTCAAGGAGAATAATGTGGAAGATATATTGGATCATCGGATCAAGCACAATTATGACAGCAGAGAGCATTTTGATATGATAAATAGAATGGTGAAGACAGCAATGTGGTGCCTTCAAGATAGACCAGACATGAGGCCATCCATGGGGAAAGTGGCTAAGATGCTAGAGGGGACTGTTGAGATCACTGAGCCCAAGGAGCCTACCATTTTCTATTTGTCAGATGAGTGAATAATCTGTGAGTTATGTTGTTTGTAGAATACTAAAGATTTATTAAGCTATTAGTTTCAATAGCATAACAAATGTATCCTTCCACAACTTTGTGATTTTCTTAAGCTATTAGTATTTTGGAGTGTAATGCAATAAGTAGTTATTGAACTGTTCGTAGAAAAATTGACTCTCTTTCAAGGCAATGGTACCTAGCACAAAAAACACGAACATGAACAACCAAGATAAGGGCAGTGCCACCTGATTCTTACAAGAACTGCTTGCAGTAATGCTCTAAGTGGACACAACACGCAACAACTCACAACTATGTCCAGAAAGGAGGAACAGTTTCAATCATCAAACAGTACCTAAGCTGATGCTCAAAGGCAAGTTGATCCATTGATAACTGGGGAATGGACTTACGAGCTAGAGCGAATATTTAGGCTCATGGAGTGCACCGATACGTAGGAGGTCTTATATGCAGTGTGTATGCTATAGAATGGGGATACTCAACATGTGCAGACGGATGCACAAGGGAAGGGAGAGTGCCTCCAAGGCTCAAATGTTTGTTATCAACGCGGCAAGACACACCATTTCACCAAACCAACTTCACTCTATAGGAGTGACACGAGGACCCTAACGTTCACGTCATTATTCTAATATTGTGGCCAAACATTCTTTTATTTCGCCAACCTTCATAGAAAAGTCGGAGAAGTATTTTAAATTTTTGTTGCAGCAAGGATATCCCCGACTACCCGAAAGAAATGGAACTACTTTCCTAAGGACTGAAACTAGAGTGGCTTATGAACAAGATTTCTGGATAATTAATGAGTAAAACTGTTTGTGGGTGTTACATTTGTTTGTTTTGTACTCTTTTCCAACTATGCAAGAAATTCTTAGTCATAGAAATTGACGGGAGTATCTCTGCCTTAGTTGGAAGATCCAGCTCTCATTATTGCTATGTCATCCCAAACATGCTATAATATTGCTTTTGGCATGTAAATATTTGTTCAAGTAATGTTCGAAGTTTTAGATCTTAAACGTTAAGTTTGCCAATAAAATCCGATGCATGTTTGGTCAAAAAATCATGGTACATGAAACATAAAACTTGAAATAATATCACGTGACATTCTATCATTATACAATTTAAAACACAGTTAATTCTTTCATTCAATCATCTACTGCCACATACAATTATGTCAAGATTTCTGTCAAATCCTCCCGGAAAAGTAGCTTTTTCCTCTTGGTCAAATTTACTTCTATTAAAAATTTTATTTCTACATGTTTGAGTTTTACCTTTTTCTTACTAATTTTGAAAGTAAGAAAGATTATTTTATTAATATTCAACTTTTGACCAAACATGAAATTTATTTTAAAACTTATTCGCTTAATGGATTTAACAAGTAATGTTTTCTTTATCTGTTTAAAATAAATTGAAGAAATGTAGGTATATTGATCGTCACTAAACCTACGCTTAATTACAACAATTGAAGAAGCTCACGAATATTCTTCAATAAATCCGATCTCTTTCAATCATTATATGTTATTTTAATATATTTACATCAAATTTTTGGTATGTAGATCCAGTTCAAATCCCCTCAGGACCATTAAGGTGAGTACCCGACTGTAAACTTCAATTGCGCGCAAGCTGGCTCGGACATCTACGGTTATAAAAAAAAAAAAATTGGTATGTAGATGCTTAAGCACAAAATTTCTTTATTTGAAGCAAGCAATGATGAGCTAAAGAAAGAACTTCGAGAATGTAGGAGCAGTAATGAGCATCTAAAGCATCAAACTTTTGATGCATAGCTCTTCAAATTAAATATTGGTTACATGTTTCCTTCATAAAAAAATATATAATTTGTTGCTATAAAAATTTTCTTAGATTGTTACTTTTGTTCTGTATTCTTCGAAATACTTTGTGTGTTATGTTGCGAAAGCCCACTTCAAGGATCTTCGAAATAGTATTTTCAAGTTCAATTTCACGTTATATTTCTTTACAAAACAGTCAATTTAAACGGCTCCAACCCACAATCAATATTTACCTCGGTTGCTTCTCAATCTCATCCACAAATGACAAGATTATAATATTGATTTGTAGGCTATAAATGCAAGAAGAAAAACAATAAAAAAAGGCACAAGAAGATACCAATAACACAAAGTTAATCATCGATTTTGGAACACAAAGGCAACCGATTTTTGTTCTCTAATGGTGCACGTTTTTCTCGCTTTCTCAAACACAAATCACACTCCAACGGCTAGGGTAAATGCAACCAATTCATAGGAATATGTTAGGCTTTAGTTGAACCAATAATAGGGTTAAACGGGTCCAGATTCAAAGACATCCAATAGGTAAATATTTATAAACCACGAGTAATATTAATTTCTTAAACTACTTCCAACTGTCCTATTGCTTTGGATTTAGATTGTTACTTTTGTTCTGTACTCTTTGAAATACTTTGTGTGTTATGTTGCGAAAGCTCACAGATATTTTCAAAACACGTTCACGTAGAATAAAAGATTAACACTATATTAATCAATCAAACGGTCAAAAAACACATGCAACAAATGTATAAATGATCTCACGAAGAGATGTTACCATACTTATCATATTCCATTCCGTGTTGCTCATGCCTAAAGAGCACATATCTCCTCTCATCGCCCATCATGCTCACTGGACTGATCATTCAACTCATGTCTGGTAAACCGCAATAGATCCTAAGTTTACAGGATAATCCTCTATCACCAAATTAATTCTCCAAACTTAAGTGAATAATGAGTCCACCTAATAGAAGTGATAAAAGTATCTCTCACATACCCCAGTACAAATCACCAATGTACCCCTAAGCTATACACCACCTTATCAAAAGATACTCAACACACTTATCGCTAATGCATCACAACCCACTATACATGCAAAACACATGACACCAAGTAATCATATTTATATCAAATTCATACAAACATACATATCAAACACATTGAAATGCAACATATAATCATACAATATAATTAAGTAATCACACACATGTAGAAAGGATTACACACAGATGCACATGCAATAACTAGGTTTACTCTCAATAAATCTCACTAGAGTCATCACTCGACTTATAGCCACATACAGCTCACCTCTCATCTTACCCTTCTGCTTATTGAAGTGTCCAGACTTACCACAACTATAACACCGCTTACCATTGGACTTAACCCTTGCCATTCTTCTTACCACCCTCATCACTACTCGAATCACTACTATTTTGAGTTCTACCCAAATTCATCTGCTTAAACTTCTTTCTAGTCCTCATCATATGTAACTCATGAACATCTTATATGTGAAGGCTTGACGTTGAGATGGAGTAAACCTGGTGAGAGAGTAGGGTAAAATGTTCTACATGCCATTAAAATTATAGGGATATTTTAAATTTGGCAGCTAAACATTATTTTGTTCTAAATTAATTATCTAAATTTAAGATTTGTTTCGCGTTTGTCATTGATCCTTGATCCATTCCTCATTTATTAGCTTCGATATTGATTGCGACTAGGGAGATGCTTGACGATTAGAGATTGTCGATTGCCACGATTCAATTGTCACATTAGCATTCAAGAGAAGTATACTCTAGGAACACACACGAGTTTCTCATCAAGCCTAAATTCAAAACTACGAAAAAAATAATTAACATGGACACTAAATACTATCGTCTGAAAGATAATAATAATAATAATTGTCCACTCAATTTGGAGCACATTACTAGTCTGTGACATCCTTCTTTACCAAAAAGAATCATGTGCCAAATGAAGAATTTGTAAGTTAAAACTTAAAAGAACAAGTCATTCACATTGGAACACATTTGAGCAAACAGCAAAAAGCGTAAATATTGACAGCGCAATTACTCACCCAATGTCAAGCAATTTGACTCAAATTTCACTTTAATTTGTCAACATTGCTGATGTTTGAATGTCTTCAGATTTTATTTGATCAAGATTCTCATGTCTTACAATCTATCATATAACAAGATTGATTTAGTGTTCACAAATTTCTAGATTTTAATTCCAAATGTCAATACACCAAATTGATTTCAAATTCAATTGGCTTTTTTCCACTATACACACACACACACACACAAATGAAAAGACTGTTATGTGCTAATAAATATTAAACGGTGTCGTATGACTCCAGCAGGAACGGCCCAGATTACGGAATTAAACCACATTTCGACCATCCGATGCACCCTGGGGTGTGGATCAAACGGCCATCGTCGCTTCTTTTTTCCACCAATAGTAAACGACTTTCCATTATTACGAGCATGAACATTTTAGTGGGATTTATTCTTTCAACTATTTTAGAAGATCTCTCTTCCCATTTCTATTTCTATTTCACTTTCAATTTCTCCACTTTTTCTTGCATTCTCTCTATTTCAGTTCTATTACAAATATGGTTAGTATCAAATTATTCGTTTCGGTTCTGTGTTTATGGGAAGGAATTAAGCTAATTTGAATAGATTTTTTTTGTGAATTTCATTTTACTTATTGTTTAAATTTACTCGTTTCAATCCAGTGATTTTTAGCAAGGAATTAACGATTTTGGGTTTGAGTTTGAGTTTTTAATTATAAATATTCATTATGAATGAAATTCTGAGTTTTTCTGATTCGTAGGTTGGATTGAAGAAACGAAAACCAGAGTGGTTGAGCAGTTTGCTGCACAGCAAATTCTTCGATTCGTGTATTGATCATCGAGAGCTGAGGAAGAATATGTTCTGTATCGATTGTAATCTTTGCTTCTGCAAGCACTGTATAACTTCTTCGACTCACTGCAACCTTCATCGCTGCCTTCAAATCTGCAAATATGTATATCACGATGTTGTTCGCCTCCAAGATATTCAGAAATATCTCGATTCTTCTCAAATTCAAGTTCGTATTTATTAACAGTTTCACTATTATTATTATTATTACTTTTGATGGTAATTTAATTGATGATTATAGATTAATCTATAGATTGATTGCTGTTTCTTATGGTTATTATCTATCTGATTTGATTTGGTAATCCATCATTAATAATCTCAATTACAGTACAGATCCTTTTATCCATTTTCTTGTTATGATTAGTAGTTAATTTTGTGTATTAACAATTTAATTAATGAACTTGGTTATATATATACACATGCAGACGTACAAAATTAATGGTGAAAAAGCAGTACATTTGAATCCTCGCCCACAATTCAAAGGATTTGCAAAATCCTCAAAACCGAAAGCTGGGGCATCGTGTGAAGCATGTGGGAGGCACATACAAGACTTTCCCAATCGCTTTTGCTCCATTGCCTGCAAAGTAATTTTCTCGACTTCCGAGCATATTGGGTAGTACAATTCTTCGGTGTCCAAAATGCTTATAAACCTTCAAATTTTGGCTTGCAGATGTCGTCGGATACAATAATTGAACAGCAAAGCCAGGAGATTTTCACCAAATTTGACGAGCTTTCTAGTGAAAATGATTCTTCCGAAGTAATTCAAACCTGGGTTGGTAATGCGTTATTTAGACGAAAGAGGTTATTGCATAAAAGAAAGGGAATCCCTATTAGAGCTCCGTTACGTTAAATAAAATGTCGAAATAAAACTAGAATTTCAACTTCTTCTTTTTTTTTTATTTAACTACACATCTTATATAAAATTTCAATTATTGTTTATAATATGTCATTTATAATTGAAAATTCATTTGTGCCCACGCTATTTTTGTTTAATTAAGCACTTAATACATATGACAAAATAGGGGTCATTTATTAACTATATTGGGTGCTTTTCATTCACCTTTTTGGTATTCTTTTTTGTTGGGCTGTCATTAATCGAGATCTATGTCGGCATGGTGCTGGCTTCTCATTTTGTCCGTTTTCTAGTAGGGCCATTGTAATCCCATATGTTATGGCAAAAAAGGGTTTGGTCTATGTTTTCGGATTGAGATATGCTATTTAAAATTGGTTGTCCAACTTGCTATTCACCAATGACTCATTGACACATCATTTTAAATTGACATGTTTAACTTTTCTTTCACTGTCACTTGTGCTTAAAATTAAATATAAAATTTTCTCTTAAGTTGGATAGTCAATTTTTTAAGTTTTTGGATAGTACATCTGAGTGACAAAACTAGAATATACTCGAATAATCAATAAGATTTTACTTTACTCTTGTACTACCATAATGTGTCCATAACATTTTTTTAATCAGCTTGTCGCACTTCTTCTACATGTTTCTCATGGAACAAGATTTTTAGATAATGAGTATAACCGAGTGTCTGCATAAGTTTGTGTGTTACATGTTTTTGTTTTGTACTTTTTTCCAACTATGAAAGAAATTCTTAGTTTATCATACCAAGTGAAGACTAGCAAGAGTGTAATACAATAACTTATTTGAGGGAGTAATGTTATCATCATGATGATGAAACATCAGTAATGTGTCAACTCATTATATCTCACATTTCTCTCTCTCTCCTCCTCCTTTCTCTCATAAAATTTGATCTACTCAATCACATTATCCACATACACTATTACATTACCGATATTACATAATCGTAATGTTAAATAGCATTATTCTATTTGAGAAATTCTTTTCATCAAGTCGTTGCTAACTATCAGTTTGGTGCATGTCAAAATCGAACAAAACACCAATTCATTTATTAGAGGTAATACATAAACTCGCAAGCATTCATCAATTACAATTTAACAACACATTTATGATTTAACAACCTAATTTTTTGGAATACATGACATGCGTGAATATTTATTAAGGTTTAAATGGCATTCATGATAGAATCTAGTCATAAATGTAAATATGGTTTGAAGGTTTAAAACCTATGTAATTAACAATTAATTAATTAACATTTAAACAGTTTATTTGTATTGGTTTTAACTATTTTACGAACTATCAAACTATTGATTAATCGACCTCGGTTTAAAATTAGTTAATTATGCAGATCATGTATACTATAATAATTCACCCACATGTCCTAACTAGTTAGTGACCTACATAATTTCATGTTTTCTTGATACAAAAGTAATATATTGATGGCAACAAATTAACTCTAGTATAGAACACGTAATATGACATTGTAAAAAGGATAAATCACAGCAACAATCTCTAAAATTTTCTATTCTTGTAAATTTTACCATAACCTTCAATTTGTGTCAACAAAAATGCATAACCTTTAATAAATATACCGTTATTTGAACTGAAAAATGTCAAAATTGAATATTTTGATCATCTTAAGTAAGGGTATTTTAGTCAATCGAATAGAAATTAAATTAAAAAAAAAATAGAGAGGGAGAGAGAAGAAAAGAAAAACCATCTCCTTCCTCCTAGTGATGGCAACGGGGCGGGGCACTCCCGCCCCACCCCCCCAAACCCCACCCTCGCCCAGCCCCGCACCCCGCCCCGCCTTTGACGGGGC
>CAIGRF010055635.1:56575-68635 GCA_903798235.1 Fraxinus ornus
CAATTAAATACAAATTCAAGATTTTATAATCCAAAACAAACAATACTTAAAATAACTACATTAATATCCAAACAAAACAATGAAAACAAACAATGTTCAAATTTTTTTTTTTTTTTTTTTAACTAGGCGGGGCCCCGCCCCGCCAACCCGTCGGAGCGGGTTTTTTTCGCCCCATTCGGGGCGGGGCGGGGCGGGGTATTTTGCCATCCCTACTTCCTCCCCCTCTCACTCACCCTACCCCTACACCCTCACCCATCCCCAAAACGAATCTCCACCATTTTCATCGTCATCTTTTTCATCCCACAAAACCCTCTGATGATTATCACCCATATAAGTACCCACATACAAAGATTCATACATTATAGTTGTACCCAATGATTGTTCTTCTTCATCCATCGTCAACTTCTTCGCTTCTGGGTTCTTCACAAATTTCAAATTCTCCTGAGAACAAGCTTTGTTCCATACACTGCGATTTGTATTCAAATTTGGGATCAAGGATTTATTTCTCAACAAAGAATTGGATTCTGAAATAATGAGATTCGATCCAAACTAGACCTAGAGGGGGGTAAATTGGTGTAAATGTGGAAATTAAAATTTGTAATTAATCGGCAACAAGTCACTAATTAATTATTTCTAGATGATTATGCAATCATTTCAATTATCCTATGTTTGAATACCGCAGAATATAAAATCAGTAAATAAAATAGTAAATAACACGCCATATAACCACGCTTGGGTAAAAATTTCGGGTATTTTACTAGTCAAAACTCACTATAAACGATTGAACTTACAGTACGTTGACAAGAAGACTACACGAACTTTCTGACCTCCTGACTGCAATTACTATAGCTCTCCTGGATTTTGTATTCCTACACCAACTCCCAACTGTAGTTTTCAAAGCCCTCCTGGAATGTGCGATCCTTCAACAACTCTCAACTTTATCAATTCGTCAATCTCATGTGGATCAACGAAAAACTCTGTGTTCTTCACCAACTGGAACTCCAATTACCTTCCCTTGATTTTCAGAACTCTGACAAATATGTATGAAGCATCAGTTTGGTATTTAGATTTTGGATATGATGTTTTCACCGCTAAAAATCAATTGAAGAATGAAAGTTGGAAGCTAATTTGTGAAGAGAATATGAAGACTGTATGAATTCTCAATGTTCAACCTTAGAAAAACGTTATGTAGCATTTGGGATTTATAGTTTAGGTTTTGAGATTGAATGGATCGGAAAAAAAAGCCTTAAAAACGCAAATTAAAATTTTTCGGATGACAGTGTCACTCGAGCGAGTGCTGGGTGACAGTTGAGCCACAGTGTGTCACTCGAGCGAAGGCAAGGCGACAGGCGTGCGACGCAAATTCTGTTTCTAACGCTCGAGCCAAGTCTGGCGATAAGCTAGCAAAATTCTGGCATCGTTTTTCCTTCTTTTTCCATTCTCGAACACTAGACCTAATATAATACAAATTTGACTAATTGCAACTAACTCCTTAACTTTTACAACATATTAATCTTAGTCTTTTTTTGTTTACAGATTTGCCAATTACATCAAATACATAACACCAAACAGAGCTTGTTTGAATTAGAAAGCACTTAATCAAAATAGGAGAAATCCTGATTGGCTTTTACTGTGACTGAAAATGGGCTGATGATCATGTAAAAGAGAACGCAAAAAATAGAAAAAAAAAAAAAGCAAAGAAAATTAGACTAAAAATTGGCAGCCTCGTGAAATTTTCGATTCTTCTAGTCCTACTTATTCTTTAATAAGCAACGGCACTTGCATTCTTGAATTGGAGAGTAGACTATTGGGGCTTGAATTCGCTTTCATGGTGGTGGTGGTGGTGGTGGTGGTGAAAGAGGAGAGGAGAGGTGGAACGACAGAGCTTTGAGCGGAGTAGATGGTGGTTTCGAGGGTGTGAAGAAAGAGAAGATGTTCGGTATGAATGAGGCGTTCCATTTACACAGGGATTTTTTCAGGGGCTCTGAATCCTTCGAGACCTTTGGGAAATTCTTTTAAGGTGGCGGTGGACATTCTATTTTATGGATTTGGAGGAGGACAAATTTATTTGTACCTAACATGTTACATAATTTTTGGGCTTAGGCGCTCCCCCAATAGGGGGCCGCCACTTGTCAATTCGGTCAAATATTATGTAACTTGTTAGGTAGACGTAGCATAATCCTTTGGAGGATGGGTGAGGAAAGTGGAGGGGGAGAGAGTGAGGAAGAAGATGGTTTTTTTTTTTGGTTCGTTTTTTAATTTAATTTATATGGGATTAACTAACTTGCCCTTACTTAAAATGATTAAAATATTCAATTTTTACATTTATCAAGCCAACTAATGGTAAAATGGATGATTTTCATCCATTTGGACATCTGATGTATATTTCTAAAATGTTAGGAACCTTTGTTGGTACAATTTGAAGGTTGTGATAAAGTTTGCAAAATTGAAAAGGTTAGAGACATTTTTTTTTTGTTTTTTTTTTTTTTTTTTTTTGTTTGGTTGTTTGTTTTTTTTTTCTTTTTTTTTCTTTTTTTTTTTTGGTTTTTGTTTTTTATGGTTTCTTTAATTTAATTTGTACGGGATTAACTAAAATGTCGTTACTTAAAATGATTACAATATTTTTTTTACATTTTTTAGGTCAACTAATGATCAAATGGATTATTTCCATTCATTTAGATATTAATTGCATATTTTTGAAAGATTAGTTGTCTTCGTTGCATAAAATGACGATTAGAGCAAGGTCTACAAAAGTTGAAAAAGGTTAGAGACCGTTGATACAATTTTCCCTTGTAAAAATGGTACACTATAAAAGAATGATACAATCGTCTCAAATTCTAAGTATTAAATGAACTGTTCTACGAGTCGGAATAAAAACCTCGTTTATTTTCATATCAAAATGCAACTTCTATCAATGAATCCTTTAAACGAGAACCTTCTTTAATTGTCCAAGAAATTTTCGTGCCTCACCAATTCTTTACAGTGACGTTTTTTAACAAGATCACTGTCCTTCCATTTATAGCCATAGTTGCACAAAAATACGGGTGTTCATGTGAAAAGTTATACATACAAAATCTACCCCTAACTAATATGGTAAGTTCATGAGTCAAATGGAATCTAACAAATGCACGAACCATTTGACTTAGTGCGAACTCACCGAATTAACAAGTACAACACACGAAATTTCAGTAAAATTCACCAATTTACTTATTAGCAAAAATCAAATTTGTTTATTTCATAAATTCAAAAATAATAATAATAAATTGGGTTCCAAACATATTTTGCACATTGTTCAATTTACGTGAACATAAATTTAAAAATCTTTAAGTTTATGAGTTCATGTACAAGTACAGATTGATCGACATAAATCGATCCATAATTATATATCTCAAATATGTGTCAAACAATTTAATAGCAAAAATTAAATCTCCAAATGTACGTAGTCCAATTTTACGGAACTCATTGTCTCTCTCATAATAACATGGATAAATGGATAGATAACATGTCTTCTCTACATGTATATAATGATTTATATGAACATGATGTGGTGAAATATGATTGGATCAGAATTTCTTCAACCAAATAATAAAAATTATTTATTAATGGTTTGTTGATTGCTATATATTTTTTGCCATGGGCAAAATAGATCGTGGTTCAAAAAATTTCTTTCCAACGCAGTCGATCAAAAAGTCTGTCATGCTAATATAACATGAAGTCATGTTTGATTCGCTTTACTTTATTTTAATTTATTTATCATACTCATTTTCAACTACACATTTACATAATAAAATATTATACACGTAAACCTAAAAATTTTCATTACTTTTTTACCATACATTCTTCAAAAAACTACGTTTTTAAAATTTTAAAGCCACCAAACAAGGACTAAAAGAATAGACATTGTGAAGAGCACACATTTCATCAATTTTATCAAAAATTACTAAAATTTTGATTTTAATTCCCACCAAACATGGGCTAAATTAAACTAAGTAATTTTCAACAATAGAGGAGCTCAATATGATTCGGTTGAACTGAAGGAAACTGGAGGCGTTGATTCTGCAATAGCAGTAGAGAAGCCAAGGCCCTAACCACGTGAATCCAAAATCATCAGATCACCCAAAAATTCGTTACAGTTCTACATAAGCTTACCAAAACACCCTCGAGAAATCCAAAACTGCCCAAATTCATTCCCGCTCACGAGGGTCATAAATGTAAATTCACTATTGCCCTTAGAATTCAAGCGCCAAAGCAAAACCCCCAATACACAAATAATTTTTCTTGCTTCACTCTCAAGAATTGAAACAAATTTGAAAGAGAGAAGAAAAAAAGAGATTCAGATAGTGTTCTTCAATGGCTTCAACTATAATTGAAGCCTGCAATAAGAGAAAAATGAGAAATTATTCAAAACTCTTTGAATTTGAAAAAGTTACTAGCCTGTGTGGATCATTCAGAGAAAACATTCGATGTTTTCTACAAGATGCTGCGGAACTTGAAGATTATACGGTTAATGGGATGCCCATATGGTGCATTCTGATTGTTTCTGAGCACAATGGTGTTTTCCCACTCTATACTATTGAAGAAACCGTTGAACACTCTGTGAATCCCTTCTGCGATCACTGTAAATTATCAGGTTGTATAGTTTATTCGAATGATTTTATGATTTTGAATTTCAGTTTCTTTTGATGTTCTTGATTTTTATTTTTATTTTCTGAGAGAATTGGGTTGTTATGGCTATAGGATGGGGACACCATTATGTGTCGAAGAGGAGGTATCATTTCGTAATTCCTGCAAATGAGAATTGGAATAAGCAAGTTAAGGGGAATTTCTCTGAGCTTCAGAGTCATAATTTATACGGTTTGATTCATTGCAATGGGTATGGACATCTTATATGCATCAATGGGTTTAATGATAATTCGATCTTCCATAATGGTAGTGATTTTATGGACTTTTGGGATCGTCTTTGCACAACTCTTAAAGCCAGGTAAAATATTGAACAATGTTCTAGAAAATTATGTTTTAGTTGATGAATTTGAAATTATGAATCTGAATGTCAAGAAAATTTCCAGGGAAATTTCTGTCTGCGACATTTTGAAGAAGGGAAAAATGGAGCTGAGATTGATTCATGGTGTGGCATATGGGAGATCATGGTTTGGAAATTGGGGCTACAGATTTAGTAGTGGGAGTTTTGGGGTTACAGAACAGAAGTATGATACAGCAATTCAGATACTGGGTTCATTAGGCCTCAATCAAATCATTAATGATTTCAAGAATGATGGACAAGGAATGGAAATCAAACAAATAATTGACAAGTACAGAGAATTGAGTGAAAAGCCATTGATTACTATCAGTGATTTGTTACAATACATTTTTGCTAATCCTTGTGGATATGAGTCGAAAACAGAGGGTAGTCCGATCAGTTTCAGAACATTTGTGAATTTATTGGCAAAAGGTGATTGCAGATGGGCTTCTAGGAGACTTGAGCATGTGCTAGTTGTAATTATAAAGCTCTTGAATGAGCATAAAGCTAATAATCTTAACAGAAAATGTGGTATGTCTAGGCACGAGCTAAGGGAAGAGGCGAGAAAATCTATTGGGGACACAGGTTTAATTGATTTTGTGCTCAAATCTATCAAATCGTTTGCAGTGAATAATCAAATTATTCAACGAACAATAAATCCACTGACTCGATTAGTGGAATTTACTATCTATGATGTTGTTAAAGAAGGAGAAGGATTGAAGTGGCCAATTTCAAGAATGGATTCTGGTTGCAGATATTCAACAAATAAACTGGATCAAGCAGCAAAAGTTGTAGTGAATATTTTGAAGGAAAATAGAGGAATAGATTCTATGGCGCGGCAAGAATTACGAGACAGGGCTAGGGAATGCATCCGTGACACTGGATTGATTGATTATGTGCTGAAATCATTAGATAATGCTATTCTTGGGAATCAAATTGTTTACCGGTCAAAAAATCCAACTACGAATAGGATTGAATACTCTCTTGAAAGTGTTACCAAACAAGGCAACATGGAAAAATCTGAAATAATATCACCTACCCTGGATAACGAAGTGGGCTTGTATTTAAATGAGGATATGCTATTTCTGTATAAGAATGTGCTGTTGGGCTATTCTGAATCGAACTTAGTTGGTTTGGCAACTCAGCTTGTGTTGGACAGCAAGCAATTTGTGAAAGTGTGGAAAATTGAAGGAGAAGTTATCAACCAGTTAATGACATTGGCCTGCAAGGTTTTGCCTAGTTTTCACGAGTTGGAGACTGAGCTGACTAGACCGTTGTCGCCTGGGGTGACAGTAATGATCCCACCTGGGATTACCATTGGTGACCTTAAGGTGGTGGCACAACGTGCACTGAGGGATACTTATTGCATTATGGATGACTTTGTGGTAAAGCAAATCGGTGGATTGAGAGGAATAGATGACGAGAAGGTGCTGTCTTGCACCCTGGAGCCGGGTGCTCACATTTGGGTGAGAGGGTGTGGGATGGATTTGGCTACAGAACTAAGGTATGAAGATGGCACCTACAAGTCCACTCTGGATCGTACGATGGTTTGTTACATTGAAGACGATGATGTTGAGGTATTAAAATATGTGAATCAATAGGAAAAGTGTAAAAACTATAGTAATTTTACAAAACTAATGAAGATATTGTTAGTTATTCAGACATAGTAACTTTGTAGCAGTGCTGACAATTACACTGTTTAGAAATTGTGTATTGAAAGTGGAATAGATTTGCAAGATTGCGAGTTATACAAGTGATTTGAGCATGAAATACAGCAAATGCGGCAAGTACATTTCCGAATGGAATTTCATAAAAATCCACCTGTTACGATGTTCCTATGGAATTATAGATTTTACACTGAAAAAGATTAGGGGGTGACTTTAAGCTCATTGATTTTGCGGCACGCTGAAACGTCGTCTGAATAACTAGTTCAAGCAGACGCAGTAGATATATGCTCAGATTTCTGAATCAGAATGCCCTTGAAGACCTATTTATGGTTGCAATCATGGATACACGCTGGGCAATTCTCGCTTAACAAGTTGCAACTTTAAGTGGAGAATAGTATACGAAGTGATTCAACATGAAAGATAGGGAAAATTGCAGTAGCAGTCTCTAACATTTCCAATCTTTGTAGATTTTACCATAACTTTCAATTTGTGCCAACGAAGGTTCCTAACCTTTCAAAAATATCCAGTTGGAGCCCAAATGGATGGAAACCATTAATTTGACCGTTAGTTAACCAAATAGTCAAAAGATTGATCGAATTTTAAAAGGTTAAAATAGTAAAATTATATTTAAATTAAATTAAATTAAATTAAAAACCAAAACCATGTCATCTTCCACACCCTACCCCATCCCATCCCATCCCTTCCCAAAACCAAACCCAGAAACTGCTCCAACATCGGCACAACATCCTCGCTCCAACACCGCTACCCAAATCGTCAAACCCAATAAACACCAGAAAGCCCTCATTCCCCTTTACACATTCCACCCAACCATGATCCCAAACTCCACCAGATATCGCCAGAATAACCACCCAAAACCTTCTACTCGCGAACTCAAAAAATACCAACAACTCCTCCTTCAATCACACCCATCGTCGCGGACTATCAAAGTCGACTCCCACAATCTAGGCCCTCAATATTATGGTGTTGGTGTCTGGTGGTGAGATAGGAAAAAGCAATTATGGTGGTGTAAATAGGTGTTGAGATGGTGGTTGGGCAATGACGATTTTTTGGTGATTTTGGTATGTGGATTCTATGGTGGTTGTGCTTAGGTTTAGGTGTGGTATTTGATGGTGGATGTGGTAATGGAGAGCAGGGGAGGTGAGGTTGTGCTAGCGACGGGGAGGCTATGCCGATAGTGGTGCCGACTGGTGAGTGGGTGGCGATGCTAACTGTTTATTTTTTTTCCTCTCACTTTTTCTTTTTTAGTTTATTTTGTTTTATTCTAATTCTGGTTTTTAAATTATTTTATTTTATATATAAATCTTAAAAGTTGAGAACTCAAATACTAAAATATAAAGGTTGAGGATCTGACTTCTATATTACCTATAGATTGGGGGTTCCACTGCAAAATTTATCCTCAGATAATGACAATCAAATGCAGAAACTGAAAAAGGCGATACGAAAAGGGCCCCACCTAATCAAAACTCCGAGGTAAGTGGTGCCAAAACTGTTGATGATAAGTATGAATTAAGAAAATATTATTTTCTTGAATCCGAACATTATGTTTGGATAAGATTATATTTGACAAAAGTATTAACTATTTTCTTAATTCATACTTATTATCAACAATTTTGGCACCACTTACCTCGGAGTTTTGATTAGGTGGGGCCCTTTTCGTATCGCCTTTTTCAGTTTCTGCATTTGATTGTCATTATCTGAGGATAAATTTTGCAGTGGAACCCCCAACCTATAGGTAATATAGAAGTTAGATCCTCAACCTTTATATTTTAGTATTTGAGTTCTCAACTTTTAACATTTATATATAAAATAACAAGGTTACCATTTTACTCATTCTAATTTAGTTAAAATCCACTTTTGTTGGTCAACTAACGGTCAAATATATGGTTTGAAATCAGTTGCATATTTTTAAAAGTTTAGAGACCTTAATTGGCACAAATTGAAAATTAGAGTAAAGTCTACAAAAATTAAAAAGATTAGGAACTGTTGCCGCAATTTTCCATACAAGAAATTGTTTATTTACTTTCAAGATGAGCAATTATTGAACTGAAATATAATTAGTGCATGGTGAATTTCTTGTAGTCCATTAACAAGGAAACTACTACATTAATTGACCCATAGAATTTCTTAATCTTGTATGGTAATCTGACCAACAAATGTATATATTACATCAGATTACAATGATCTTGACCTATTACGAACCTTTTTTTTTTTTTTCATTTTTAATTATCAAATGGAGAATTTTTATTGGAAGTCACCTAACTTTAAAAAGTCTTCATCAAGTCATCAAACTTCAGTTTTATTTCAGATCTAATCCTTTCTTAGATGCCTTCAAAGTAATTGACAAGACTTGCCCATTTGGAGGTATAAAAACAAAATAATAATAATTCTACATCATAGAAAAATTCACTAAAAATTTACAAACTTGTCTTCACTTAACTCACTTCGTCCGTTCGTCGTGCTAGGTTCAGGGTTTGGGATTAGTGATCCAAACTCTTATGATCGTAGGCCTTGCCAAGAATAGCCCAAAAAACTGAAATTAACCTTTACAATGGTAAACTCTTTTGGACGACTTCAAAAGTCAATAATTATAATTGGTTTGAAATAATGCAACCTCTGTCTTCATTGACATCATTCACACGATATATTAGAATAATTATTTTTTTATGATTTTAGACTCTCGGTGCATTTTCGACGACTAAATTACCAGAAACATACTAAAAGACATTATAACTACTTTTCCAGCAATCTCCCATTTAACATCATATTCAAGCTGGTAAATTCTAAGGATTCCGATGCGCGCATTTGAGTATAATTCAGTTCCTTCTACCTTTATTTCGCTTGGATGCAACTACAGTCCATCCATCTTCTACTTCAGCCACTTCCTGGGGTCTAGGTTCATCAATCATCATGTCCTCTTTATTCACACTTGAATCGGGAGCATCAACTGTCATTTCTGTTGAATTATCACCATCATGATCGTTGTCGTCATCGCTATCATCTTCATCATCACTACGAGCCTGACAAAATAGAAAAGAAACTTCAGTTGTCTATATTATATTGGTAATAAAAAGGATCAAGAAGCAATCTTTCTTTCATTAATGAACAGAAAAAACCCCAACAGTCAACCCTTTTACAAGCATAATGTCCAATGTCAAGCTAACCATTTGGCATGTATGGAGTGAATTGTTCAACTACCAATTACTGGCCATCATATTACATGAAATTTACAGGAAGTAATTGGAAAACATTGCAACTGTTACCATTACACATTAACCATCTATAAACCGTGGAACATTTTTCCTTAATCCATGTTAAAAAATAGCTGAGGTCTTCGGTAAGAAATCATCATGGAACTTCCTCAAATCCATCGTGATAGATTTTCCTTTACGAAGTACCAGCCAAAAGCTTTTATACTATAATCAGAAAAGCAGGTTACAGGTGCAAGTGCAACAACAGATTAGTTCCGTCTCAATTTGCAAGTCCAAATAACATTTTTATCTTCTTATAACATTAGCGAAGTACAATTTTAAGACTCCAATCCTAGAATCATTCATGAGTTTTGACTCCATATGATTACCAGTCACTGAGACCGGATTACAAAAAGGGAATCCATTTCGAAATTAATTATATATATAATCGTATTTGATGACAAAATAAGACCAGAATGACTAAATTATGGATCAAACTTAAACGATCAATATTTACATCACAATTCAAAAATCATTCATATATTTATTGTTCCTTGTTAAAAAACATTCCAGCCCCAGGGTTGTCATTAATAATACAACAAGCTCGGCTCATGAACACCAATAATATTGATCCAAATAATAAAAATTGTTCAGCCATTAGAGAGTGATATTACCTGTCTGACATAAGAAACAGTTGGAGTATTTGTTTCCTTCAGGATTTTTATTGAGTTAAAGTTACCTTCAGCACATTCTTCATGCATAACCATCAACTTTTCTGCTATCTGAATACAGTTTCACAGGAACAAAAAGGAAAAAGAAAACAGATAAGAATTAGAAGATAATCGGAATAGTCTCAATAAAAAGTTGACTTCAAATGCATAAGCATAGTTCAATATATTCATTCATCATTAATCATTGATAAGCAAGCCAATATTTCAAATGCTCTAGAGGAGTAGATGACAATTGTATTGGTTCATCCAACTTGANTATTTCACATGCTCTAGAGGAGTAGATGACAATTGTATTGGTTCATCCAACTTGACAATTAAATGTAGAGGCAGCAAACATTTAACGGTTCGACGATGTTGACAATTAGATCGAGGTAACATGTATGATGTATCAGCATATTCGGCTTAGCTTTAAGCACCTCTTGTTGACAGCACAGTTGAAATTTAAGAAGCCCCAAAGCATCATAATCACAGGCATCTCTCTGTGTGTATCTACCTGACCCCAAACAGGTCCAGAGTTCACTGGTCAGGCAAAATAAACCTCTGTGGCATGATTTTAGCCGTTAAGTTGAGATGGTCAGAAAAGTTGCTACTTCAAAATTGAATCAATTTTTCATAATTTACAACAAAACAGTACAATTAGTAACTCAATGAATTAAAATTAAAATTTGGAATATAAAATCCTAAAACCAGAGTTCTGTACATAACTGTTCGTCATGAAAATTTTTAAGAAATTGAACATGATGACTAGTGGAGTGATTCCGTCCATTTGACTTTTAGAGGTCAAATAGATAGAATCTGACCAGGACTACTTTCACACCTAAACGTTGGGTTGAGGAAGGCAGTGCCAAGAAAAAGAGAATCAGTACATTTGTAGTGCAAGGCCAAGGCTTAATCAATGGCAGTTCTTAAAAGTGTAAAGGCTGTAAGGGGAAGAAGTGACTGTTTCAAAAGCCTATCCAAATAAGAACAGTTCAACTGGTCCAGTTATGAGGCAGTTGCCAATCATTGTGGGTTTATTTGATTACTAAATCGGCCTCACGAAAATGAGGGCTCAAGGCAAAAATATACCAGGGAACCGTGTTTTTAAGGGTAAAACCTAATTTTGGTTAGACATGCATGCAATGAATATAGCTGGGACTTAGGAATAGTTGAATAGTTTTAATATTTTGTTGGTTCTTCACATGGACAGCTCTGCTTATTTTTTTTAGCAGTAGTAAGGGGTGCAAAGTTGAGCCATGCCAGAGAAAAGTGAGTGACCAGATTCTTACACTTCTATGGGCTATTGCTAGTTTGGCTAGTTGGTCTAACTTAGGTAATTATTCACCCTAAAAAAAGTCTGCAATTCTCTGCTTACATCATACTAGACTACTTCAGATGGGAATTAAGTATGATCTGTCCATGCTTTTTCCTTGTGCATCAGCATAATTTTTAACTAG
>CAIGRF010055637.1:0-14475 GCA_903798235.1 Fraxinus ornus
TTTTTTAACAATGTCCTCGCATAAATATCATGAATAAATCTATGGAAATGAAATAAAAGTGTCCATATATATTCTTCAAATATCAGTACAAAATTACAAAAGTTCATTAATAAGCTAATTGGAAACATGTATAAGTAGATACCACTGCAAAACGATAAAATAAAATTAATCGTTGGTGGAATGAGTAGTAGCAGGATCATTGAAGTACCTTTCGGCTCATGGTGACTTTAAGTGCCTCAGCGAGCTCTTCAACACTCTTAAGCATCAAAGCCCTTGCCTCCACTCCAAATCTAATGTCTTTTGTTGCATAGTTCCTGCTCCAACCTAACTTACTACTAATTTTCATTTAAAAAAAAAAACATAATATTTGATCTCATCAAATACCACTTTATTCAGTTCAAAGTAAATAAAATAACGAATACTTGGAAATGAAATCAACTATTGGCTGCTATTTCTTGCAACCCTGTTCAGACAAGAAGAAAACGAGATTTTTATTAAATCGAAATTGAACAATTACAATAGGAAAAACCAGTTGTAAAGACTGTGTATTTATGGATTTTGTAGAGTACCTAGCTTTGGAGGCAAGATTTGCAGCAAAACGATACAAAACTGAAAACGGTAAAAAAAAAAAAAAATGCTCTCTGCCCTGCACAGAGAGATATCCGCGCAGCGCAGACATAATCTGTGTCCGCTCTGAGTGGACACCATCTGTCCTCGCTAAGCGGACACCACGCGCGTGAAGTTCTTTCTCCACGCTACGCGGATCTTGTGCTGGCACGGATTTTAATACAATAAATTATTATTATAATAATGATTATCATGATCATTTGTAATAAATTTTAATAATGTAATCAATAAAAGTCGATGAATTAATTAAAATACGGGTGCTCAAAAAAGTTTGGGATGAATATACGAATTCTGGGAATTAAATTATGACACTAGACTTCATAATATCATAATATCGAGATTCAAAACGCATTGCACTATTTTTTAATGACATGATGTATTTTTTTTATTTATTTATGGCGTTTCTATGAATTGTACTATATATTTTTTATTTTTTAATGAATTTAATATTTTCTTTAATTTAACGTAATTATTTATTTAGTAATTTATGCAGTTGTAAAATAAATAAATAAATAAATTGTTAAGAATAAAAAAAGAAGAAAAGATTAAACACTATTCATTTGGTGTAAATTTTGGTGCAATTAGTTTGATATAAGATTTGGTGCAAAATTGTGCAAAACTTACCTGAATGGTGCATCGTTGGAGATGCCTCGCAAAATTTGAACCCTCGTCTAATGGGAAAACATGAGATTTTTCCACCATGCACGTTGATGTTCCGTTTAGTTAGCTACAATTTTTTTTTTATTCAATTTCATTTTCAAATATAAAAATCCAAAAAAATAAAAATATAAGAAATTGGGCTCCAGGGCTCCAGGGCTCCAGGGCTCCGCCCCTGTCCATGTAGGACTTGTAGCCTCTGTTGTGGGTCGTGCGAGTTATCATAGTCCGACATAAAAATCTTAAGGAATCTAATTCAATTGATATATATTTGAATAACCTCCGAAGAGTTCTGTACCCAATTTCACTGATTTTACGAAAACCACTAAAAAGAGTTTTGTAAATTTTATAGCTTAAACCCTCATTTTTATTGTAAGAATACATTTTGAAATAGTAAATTGATGGAAAATGTGTAATTAAAAAATATTATTATAATCCACCCATAGTACTTAAAGAGGTCACGTGTTGCAGAAATTGTAAAGAAAATAGCCGAGCGTTCTGGCCTAAGTATTTATATATTCGTTACAATTTTTTATGTTTTTGTCTTAATTTTTGAGGTTATTATAGGATATCAAACGAAGTTAAAATATCTAGTTTTTAACGTCGTAACGGCACGTGAAACGGTCAATCGTAACAAATATTACAGTGCGTCAAAATAGGCAATTCAAACTAATATTTTGAGAATTTCGATAACAGACTAACTTAAAAAATTCTCCGATAATCGTACGCCAATGGAATCTATAAATCGTTTACGTCATCTTGAAACTCGTTTCGAGAACTACATTATAGACATATCAAATAGTCTAAATGAATATTGAAAATAGTGTGTTAAAAATAGACATATAACTCGTTTTTCTTTAAACTTCTTCAATTATTTCATTAATATTTATTATTTTTGCTCAACAAATTTCTCAATATAATTTACATAATTATATTAGGAAATTTTACATGGCGTAAGACGTCAAAAAAATAAAAAAAAAAGAAATCAGATGTAAAATTTTTTATTCCTTTATATGGAATATGAATTGTTATACTACTTTTTCCTCTCAATTATTTTTACGTCCGAGAAATTCCTAAAAGTTCATAAAAAAAAAAAATCGATCATTTTTAGGATTTATTTTTTATTTTATTTTATATTTTACATTAAAAAATGTTACTTTTTCTCTTCATCATTTAAAAAAAATTAAAATAATATAATAAATTTCCTAATATAATTTGTCACATCATTTAGGAAATTTCCTAATAAATTTTTAAAATTTTTTAAATGACGTCTTCTTTTATAAGAAATGTCAAATTATTTACATTAATATAAAATGTCATCTCTCAATCATTTAGGAATTTTTTAAATGCGTCATTTTACATCAGATTTTTATTTTTTTATTTTTTATGTCATATTTATATAAAATTTTCTAATAAAATTATGTAAATTATATTGAGAAATTTGTTGCGTAAAATAATAAATATTGATAAAATAATTGAAGAAATTTAAAGAAAAAAGAGTTATGCGTCTCTTTTTAATACCCACGTTTGATGTACATTTAACTATTTTCGATATTTATTTAAATCATTCGATATGTTTATTATGATATACTCGAAATGAGTTTTAAACAATTTATGGATTCTATTAGCGTACGATCGTCGAAGGATTTTTAAAGTTAGCATATTATTGAAATTCTCAAAATATCAGTTTGGAATTGCTTATTTTGGCACACAATTACATTTGCTACGATTTTCCATTTTAAACGCTGTTAATGACGTAAAATATTAGGCCGTAAACACTTCGAAATGATATTAAGAATGCAATATTTCGACTTCATTTGATATCCGTAATGATTCCAAAAATTAAGATGAAAGCATAAAAAATATAATGAATTTAGAAATATTTTGGCCGTGAGCACTCCTCTCTTTAAACTCCACACGTCAACTCTTTATTTTTCACGCCACATTACTAAATTCAAATTCAGCATTATTCAAATTCAATAAGGGGTCTCATTCAAAAAAAAAAAATAGAGATTTGAGAAAATGCTATGTTCCTGAAATTATGTTCTATTTGGAGAAGAAAAGGCTTGAATTTGCAAATTTCTTTTAGTTGGAAATTTTAAAAGATTAGGTTTATGACAGCCTTTGATGGAAACTTTGTCTAAGTTGAAGGATATTTACATGTGCATTCCACTACTTTTCTGGTTTGATTTAATTTTACAAATGGTCATTGAATTTCGACTAAAATTTCAAATTGGTCTTTATAGTATTCGTTTGATCCATTCAGCAGCATTCACTCTTGAATCCACTCCAAATCCGATGCAGTCCCGTTAAACCTTGAGATCGACAGACAATAGTTGTGCCCGTGTCGTGAAATTGCATATCTTCAAAATAAAATGTAGTTCTTGAACTAAAAAACTTTATACTCAACCAACAAATCACAAATTTCTCTCTTTAACCCTAACCCTATTTTCACATAGTTGAAATAGAAGACTAGTTGGAATGAATCCGTCTCTAAAATTGTCGCCATTGCATGTCTAGGTTCAATTGCGTTCGGATATCATGTAATCAGGCTGAGGGATTTACAAATTATATAACTTTATTGGGTCATAGAAATACTTTTAAGGACTAATTTAAAATTTCTCTTGAGCTTCAATGACCATTTGAAAATTTAACTGTCTTCTTTTGCTTATCCATTCAAGCTTCCCTTGTCCTTTGTAAAGTTAGATGAGATTTTAAAATTATTTTGATTCCTTAGCCAAGTCACAACTCCACCATTGACAACCTGCCCCACCTTGCATTCCCATTATATAATTAAGTTCAAAAGGGCATATTAATGTATGTTACAAAGTAAATAAGAGGGTTGACAAAATGACTTTTGTGTGTTGCACACTGTTGGAAGTCATTCTTAATCAACCAACTGAACTTGAGAGAGCATTTGTCCCCACTAACAGCTGGTTACAAATCAAGAGTCTAATCCTCAATGGAGATGTTTCGCATCTTGTATTGTACTCAATTCTGTCAGTCATCTTATCTAATATTGTCGAGTTAAACGTATCAAAGATGACATATCATAATCACTGGCCCCCATATCATTCTCCTAGTTAATGAGATTTCGGCGGGGACTAGACCGGGCCCATTTAATTTGTTTTGTGTAAAAAAATCATGTAAAAAATAAAAAAAATGTGTAATTTTTTTTTTTTTTTTTAACATATTAACTTGGCTTGTAGTCTTATCTTGAATCCGTCCCCGATTTTCGGATATGAACTTGCTTCCCAATATAATCCACACTTTTATTACTACCGTAGAAAATTAAATAACGTGAACGAAGCCTCTTCTCTATAAATGTGGGTAAAACGAGGTTTATAGTCGACTTTGTATTGATCATCCAATGGAAAATAACAAGAATCAAATAGAATGTACTATTTCTTTGTATTTGATCATCAACCGATCTTTTCAAATACAATATATCTCAATATATACCGAAGCCTCTCTTAGTCACAACGTAAAATTAATTAAATTGATAGCTGAAAACTATTAATCATCATTCGATTTTCATTTGAGCTGATTGGAGAATCCCTGCATTAGAGACGAACAAGATATCGAATTCTCTGTCATAAGTAATCAATATTACTAACCATGAAAATCTTGTGTCTGACTTTGACCAATTCCCATCTGAACAAGGCTATGGAGATCATCTTCCCAGAATGTTGAAACCTAAACACATAATTTTTATTTTTCAGTATACTGTCAAGTCATGTTGAAATACGCACTGAAAGTTAGTTCTTTACCACTTCATTAGAGTTGTTCACAGGAAGCTGTTGCTTGCTCGGAGTTCGACCCGTGGCATCATTGAAATGGTTTGTTGGGAACGTTACATCTAATCGACTAGGGATGACACTATGCAAGTTATAGGTACGCGACAGTTGTAGGTTCTGATGAATCGATTGAAACATCTGAAAATTGGCCCAAAAAACCAAAGTTACTAACAAAATTGAAGTCGGATTAAAAGAGTGTGACAATTTTATAAAATTTCGACTTACATCCTTAGACGAAAGAGCTTCCATATTTATGTCCATGGTGGGATGGAAATTAGTCAATTTCATTGAAAGGAACTACATAATCAAATGGCTAAATCATTAACAACAAGTCCTTTTAGGTTATAATAAAACTGCAAAATAAATCTTGATTTACCTCAACTTGTCTCTGTAAAGACTGCACGTAGTTTATAATCTCATCAAGCATAACAGCTTTTCCAGTAACCTACGAATAAATATACGATACTACTTTACAATTTCAACACGTAGAATAATGATCATGTACAATTTGCATGATAATTGTGCGAATACCTTATTGCAACCCGGCACAAGATCTTGTAAGAGCTTCATTCTTTCGCCGATCTTCTCTCTTCTAATCTGATGACAGAATATAACCAGAAATGAAGTCGAACAAGTAAGAATATATGTACACAACTGGAGATTCTTACTCTTTCAGCAAGACTATGGGCATCTGTAGCCTGGCCCCTTCTGGCTCTAACATGAATATAGTCCTTTGGAGGCTCTGCACCTTGATCATCGTTTGACTTGCTTCTTTTTGCACTTGATTCACTATTTTCTGATGAAACCTGTATTAAAATAAATAAGACAATTAACCCACAAAATCTGCAATTCAGAATTCAAGAACTCTTGAAATGGACAAAAATTACATTGGCAGAATTCGATGAAGGAATTGCTTTTGCCTTTCCCCTTGGAATTGCTTTCCTCTTTCTGTCATCATTTGCACCAATTTCCCTACCTGGGATCTGTTCAGAGATCGAAGAATTCTCCTTAAATTCACAAAATTCTGCATTTTCAGGGGTACTGAATTTCTTATCACAAGTAGAATTCTTGCCCGATTTCAAATTTGTTGCTTCATTTGATCTGAGTTGGGCACTAGGGGCCTCTAAATTCTTGTTAGCAAAGCAAGAAAGTCTTGCAGCAGCCCTGTCTGCAAATCCCAGATCCGCAGAGAATGGTGCTGAACTGGGAGAGGATGAAAATCGATTTCCATTTATTGGGAAATTGATCTGATGATCCAGCATTGACAGTTTGAGCTCGGGAGGAGAATTAACAGGGTCCCTATAGCAGGAAGTACTAAAATATGGGTGATGAGGCAAAATTTCTTCAGAATTGCCTATTCTACCAATAAGTTCTCTTACACCAACGTTGTCACCATTCGACGCAGCTGGAGAAGAAACCATTGAGCTCAATGCAGACTCAAAGGGATCATTGTGACTCATTGAATTGTCCCAATTGGGATTGAAAAAGCAACTCTCAAGTTGTTCTGAGCTACAATTCAGTTCATTCATAAACATATTTTGCTTCTCCATATTACACAAGAAAATCTGCAACAGTTTTTGTGCCAGAGTTGTTAGAATCAGTAAAGAAAAATTTTGATACAAACTGCAGTGGCCTTATTGGAACATAAATAAAAGGCGCGTGGAAAATGGAGGAAATTGAAAGAGAAGTAACAAGAAATATGTAAAAAATAAATAAATAAAAATAGAGAGATGTCTCTTTAACCTTTTTCAAACGACCCTCCAAGTCCCTAAAACTTTGTGACAACGCCAGGCCGGGCCTTAATTGTCAAACCAGCTAACATTTATTTTGTTATCGATGCTGCGATAGTGTCAATTATTCGTTGATTCAAAAGAATTCCGATTTTTTTAATTGTTTTTATTTCTTGTAATGAGAGGAAGGCAGTGTGTGTTTTGGTGATGGCTAACTTTGGTTGCAGTGGCACACAACTGTCTGTTACACTGTCGCTATTTGTTTCCAACAATGATTGTGCAATATTAAAGATGGTTTTGGTAGGTAAAGTGTTTTTATCTCTTTTTTTATATTGTGTCCCCATGTGTAGTGTGTCTTTACATGGTGTGTTTGAGCCTCATTATTTTGAAAGAATGTATTCTAGAATAATAGATTGATGGAGAATGTATGGTTGAAAAATAAGAAAAAATTATTTATGTGATGAAAAATATTATTTTATTGAAAAATGTGTAGTTAAAAATGAGTAGAAGAATGTGAATGAAAAATTTTTAATGAGGAAATTGCACTATGTGTCAATTTTTGGCTTTTCATTTACAAAAAATGTCACTTTTAAAAAGTATTTGCAAGATTATCAATAGTGGACATTTTTGCCCCTCTAGATAAATTAAATGCCTAACACGTCCTTCATTAAAATTATCAATAGTGGACATTTTTGCCCCTCTAGATAAATTAAAAGCCTAACACGTCCATCATTAAAAGGGATTTGACTTGATGAGAAATTTGTACAAAAAATGTCTAATTTGTCATAATACTGTGTCAATTTTGGAGATTAAAAAAAAAAAAAAAACAAAATCAAGAAACATAAATCCCTAAACTCACTCCATCGCCCAAAACCAAAAGAGAAGAACCCAACCGACTCATTCTCCTCTCATTCGAATCGCCGAAAATCCCCTTTGCTGTTGAATACCACCGCCCAAAGAAAAAGAAACCAACCCTGAACTCGGTCCCCTCACTTATTCGATTCACCGGAAAAAGAAGAAACCTTGAACTCGCTCCCCTCACCGAATTTCCCGTCGACTACCACCGCGAAAACTTCCACCGTCGACAAAGACCACCAAAAATACATTTGAAGCCATCATTCAAACACTCAATCGACTGTGTGGGTGGAAGATAAGGAATCGGGCCGATTGGAACCCGAGGTAAGCAATTTTTTTGAGCAATGTCTGTCGATTTTTTTGAACTTTTATTGTTATGAATTTTGTGCATCAGAGGATATAGTCCGAAATGATTGATATTTATAATACTCCGCTGAATGCATTTGTGGTTTCGAATCAATTTAGTAAAGCCGAGTTGTTCTTTAGAAATTTTGAAACAATGGGTGTTGCACCAAATTTAGGAACTTTTAATATTTTGATGAAAATTGTTTGTAAGAAGCAGCAGTTTGATAAGTGCCAAGAATTGATAAATTAGTCAAGGAGAAGAAATTTGAGGCCTGATGGTTATAGTTATGGAACTTTGATTAATGGATTAGTGAAAAATGGGGGATTTGAATGAGGCTATGGAGGTGTTTGATGAAATGCTTGATAGAGGAGTGAGGCCTGATGGTGGTGAAAA
The DNA here is from genome assembly GCA_903798235.1 of Fraxinus ornus. Lineage (NCBI taxonomy): Eukaryota > Viridiplantae > Streptophyta > Magnoliopsida > Lamiales > Oleaceae > Fraxinus > Fraxinus ornus. The sequence continues at coordinate 8,406 of CAIGRF010055637.1, forward strand.
ATGGGGATTTGAATGAGGATATGGAGGTGTAATGACTTTTAGTTATTTCCACACCCCAAAACAAAATCAATACAACTAATTATTCAACAACGGTCATCAATTATCATAGTAGAAAAATAGGATTGAGTAGATATAAAAACATCTCTATCTCTACACATTTGTGAGGAATCTATTTCTCATATATTCCTTGATTGAAGGTTGCCATGTGAGGAATCTATTTCTCATATATTCATTGATTGTGGGTTGCATGTGAGGATGGTGTAATGACTTTGAGTTTGTAGTTTTGGTGACTCGTGTTCCAGATTTTCTCTCATGTTTGGTTGTGCAAGGTGGTGTCTGTCATTCTTAGTTTTAAGATAAGGTGCAGTGGTTTGCGATTTTCGACTGTTGATGGTGAAAGTGGCTGAGTGGGTATTTTGTTTAAATTTTGGAGAGAGGGGTAGGCCAATAAGGGCTTTTAACTGAGTGACAAAAATGACATTCGCTATATATTACATAAAACCTGCTTAAGTCAAACCTAGAAATTCGTTTTGAAGGTAGACGTGTAAGTAGTAAACTTAGTATTTGACTTCAAGGGACATTAGTGTAAGTAGTAAACCTCACCTCCTCTAACAGCACACACTTCCCGGTAACAGACGCATTTATTAATTTATTATCATCAACACGTCCATCACAACTTCACAAGATTCAATTTTTCAACGAAAGCACGAAAAAATCACAATTTTCATAGATAACTACATTCAAACGGGACATAAGTTTCTACAGAGAAATCTAAAAGCAAAAATAAAAAGAAAATTTCAAACTTGATAAACCCTAGAGGCTACAGCTTTAGAAAGGGTAAGAAGAATAAAAACCTTGCCTTTTTCAATCTGTTCTCTAAGAGGAAGAAGAAGACCAGGAATAAAATTCTCAAAAGTCCTTTTATTTTCTTGATCGATTACGTCAAAACCCTCTTCCTCATAATCAAAACCCTCTTTCATTTTCTTGTTTTTTCTCTTCTCTCACTGAAGCACTTGGCCCTGCTTCTTCTCTCTTACCACTCTCCATTACACTAGTGCTAAAATTTTTGAAAAGGGACACTCAAATATTAGATGAGGGGACAAAAATTGAGAATATATTTTGGACAGACAAGAAAATCTGTCAAATTTACACCAAATGTCAATTTTTTGGTTTTCATTTACAAAAATGTCACTGTTTTTAGTCATTTCAAAATTGATGTTGATGAAGAGAATGTGTCCAATGGGATGATTGACTTTTATGTGGGTGTTCTTTCGCAGAAACTACCGACGAACGAATTTGAGACTATTCAAACTTGCAAGGTTAAAGGGATTCAAGATTGTCTCTTACCTGGAAGCATCAATTTGAGGTACAAGTTGCAATCTTCATATTTGAAATTTGTGTACAAATTGAGTCTTTCAGGTTTTTAGTGTGTAAATTTTTGTTTATGGATTGGATTACAATGAATTATTGGATGTGATAGTGAGAATAATGCTATGAGGTTGAATAATGTAATTGTCTGGTGATATTCCTTGTTATTTTGTTGTGGTTTTGGAACTTGGATTGTGGATTGATTTGAGTATTATTGACTATTATGTTTATAGTTGTAATAAGGTGTCTTAATATTTTAAGGGTTCACATACTGAGAGGGGTGAGATTGATTAATGATACATTTAGGCAAAGTAGTTCGTAAGAACTATGATAAATTTGTAAACAGAATTGGAGCCTTGGTAGGAGAACCCGTAAGAACTCATATTTCCCAATCATTTTAAGTGGTACAATGGTACATTAATGATAATATCAAACTTTATTACTTTGTGCTAGACATGATAATTTGTCTTGTTTATATTTGACATAGCCACACCTCTGTTTGCAAAACAAATAAATATACTAACCTTGAAAAAAAATAAAAAAAAATTGAAATCTCAAGATAATAAAAACACAAACAAAATCGTTTGCAGTTGTAAGATTCGACTGGCAAAAGTGTTAAAAATAAACTGAATTGCCAAATGAGGTTAACTGATTCACATTAAGAAGCCAAATGTCAATGAAAAGCAAAAAGTATATTTGAAACTTTATGTACAATTAGGATCAAGAGTGTAACATCCTGCAAAATGTATCCGAAAAAAAAAGGTTCAATCTATAGGAAATGATTTTTATGTGTGAATCTTGTGGGTTTGGAAATATATATGGGGTAAATGTTGAGAGTGGTCAGATTGCTGTAATTTATGCAATTATCATTATAACCAAGCTAATGTAGTCCATTGCAGTTCAATTTGAACTTTTGCAGTTTTAGAGTCAATGTATGATGATTCTTTGTGAAGTCGAGAGGTGAGAAAATTGATTAATATGTCTTATGTTGGTAGTTTATTTTTTATCATATAAAAAATCCAGTGTAAATAAAGTGCTACATAATATCAATTTGGGCCTGCAAACACATTGAAGTTTCATTGAATAGTGGTGGTACTCTCCATACATAGTGTATTTAGGAGGATAATGTCACCGTCTTTTTTGCACTTAGGATTGAAATTAGCTCTTGCATAATACCTATTTACATATAGGTGAAAAGTAGATATCCCGATAGTTCACTTCAGTAGATAAATGGCATAGCAGTGAATTGTCGAAATTGACAGTTCACCGCAGTAATTCTCGGCAGATGGAAAAGTATCGACAGATGAACTGTCGAGACCCGGCAGTTGATGTCAATTTTTCTCGACACATGGAGTTCTACATGTCCAAAATTGGTTCATTCGAACGTCGTATATGCGTTTTGCAGTTACTACACATACGAAACAGTGTGACTCACAATGTTTTCAATTTTTTTGGAGATTTTTAATATACTCTTTCGTGTTTTTTGATTTTCGTTTTACATTATATTCGTTTCCAATTAGTCGTTTTATTCAGTTTGATTTCGTTATATGATATTCGTTGTATTTCGTTACATATGGTGTTCGGGTTATTTCAAAACTGTTTGACATGATTTTATTTTTACCTTGGAGCAACATGTACCACAATAACTATCTAACATGCTTTATTTTTCTTGTTGTACCTTGTAGAAGAGATGGATTTAGAATGGATGGTTCCTGAAAATGCACGGTTGCGGGTCCGCATTTCACAACGAAGCAACCTTACGTATGTAAAAAGGGTCTTGGACATTTCGATGAGCACAGCTCCAAGACTTCCGTAACTCCTGCCTCGGCTACCTTACCGACGTCCCAGACATCCAGTTCTCCGCACAACTGTTTCAACAACTCGTCTTCCTATCCATACGAACGGATAAGGTGAAGGAAGTATGGTTCAATGTGCAAGGCCACTTGACTCGATTTGGACTGCAAGAGTATGCAGTCGTGATGAGGTTAAGATGTAGTCTCCCTCCGGAGGACGATGTCTTATTCGAGTTTTGGAAAAGAAGAGACTGAAGGAGAGATACTTCAAATCTGTTGATAAGATTTTATGCGCCCACCTTGAGAAGACGTTTTTACGATCGTCGACGTCCCGGGCTGATCGATACAAGCTCGGGCTTGCTCTTATTGTCGAAGGAGTATTCTATGCTTCGGACAATAATGTGGGTATATGTGAGGCGACATTGTCAATCGTGGACAACCTGGACTTATTTTTTTCTACCATTGGGGTAGAGTCGGATACAGTCGTCTGTTGAGGGGATTTCGGGGTGGCTGGGCATGAAAATTTCGCGACGCCAAGAGAAAGAATGAGAAGGAGATCAGCTATACAGTTCATGGTTTCCCCATCGTCCTGCAAGTACTAAGTATTTCATCTGAACGCATTGTATTATTTTATTTCGATGCAACTATATATTGTCATGTCCATCCATGTCACGTGACAATGCTTTTTTGATGCGACAGATATGGGCGTACGAGGCTATACTCGAAGTTGGAGAAAGGTTTGCAGTACGGGTTGGGGAACGATTGCCAAGGCTTCTTCGTTGGACTGCTACAAAACAACCACAGCATCGTACATACGATGTGTTCTTCAAGAACAGACAGGTACTCTATCATGTTTAATGTACCCGTCATCATTCTTATTATTACACACACAATACTTTGTCATTGATGCTATTTATCTGTGTTCACAGCTGTACGTGCATGCCACACTACGCCCCTCCGAAGCCGAGCTTAGCCAACCATATATCTCCACTCTCGTGCCGTATGAAGATCATGACGTGCCCACTTTGGATGACATTGCCTGAAACATTTTCGCTCCACAGTTTATTACAGAGGCAGTTGTCAGTGGAGCTTATGACCATTCGCAAGCGAGGGATCCAGACGAAGATGAGTCTGGTGGAGGCTCGGACGAGGAGCAGTCGGCTAGTGATCGTCGCCAGTCCAGTTCTGATCACAGTGGAGATGGAGATAACGACGAGTCCAGCAATGGCGAGAATAGAGACAGCGCAGCTGAGCATTATCAGGACAGGCATAGGGATGTGTTTTCAACTCCTTACGCTGCAGTACATACTTCTCACGAGAGTGCACCGTCGACCTCTCGAGGACAATGTGCAAATTTTTCTGTAGCAAGCCTGACGAGATCTGATGTAGATGAGCTATTGTTGGTTCAACGAATCCTCATTGAAATGCGCCTCCAGACCGTTAAACTTGAAATCATGGAGCACGTGAGCACCGAATTTAAAGATTGAGGGAGTTCATTTCTACAGTCATGCCGTCATCTGGTACTACCGCCACAGCAGCTCCGCATAACGTCCAGCACGAGCCTCCAGATTCGGGAACTTCACCGCAAGGTATGTGTGTTACTTATTTACAAGTTAATATTTCTAAGTATAACGTGATATCTCCCATACTACATTCTCTAACATGTTCATCAATACTACTTCTATGACATAGACGTAATTACTATTATGTTTTCATGTAGATGGAGCAGATCTGTCGTGCCCGGACAATGTCGGACTTCCTTCCACATCTGTCGCTCCGCATGATCTCCACACCGATCTTGTACCGTCATCATTTTCTCCTCGAGGTACATATAGAACTTGTGTATATACTACAATTTAGAATGGTCATGTCCTTTCCAGCAACCAACTGTTTGGTGAACTTACTCTCCGAATTTTAATGTTGCATAGACCGACATCGGAGGAGATATCGATCAGATGCCGGAATCACATAACGTCGCATTCGATAAGGGTCAGCACGTCGTGAATACCGGTATGATATTCTTTGTCTGATATTTTTCTAATTTATCGCGGATGTCATGTTGCCCGTGGTGAAGACTCACGTTCATTTTTTTCGTAGTGCCAGTACAAGCAGATGACGACACATTTTGTCCCCAGGTTGAAGATATGGTATTTGGCACGCGTAGTAACGAACATCAGAATTTGGACGGTATGTGCATGAACTATTGCGAATTGTATATTTATAATATTGTTGGGACTTCCCATACCGCCTTATATAACTCTGAACATGGGTTGTATCTTTGTCGTGCAGCTCCCGACAGAGACATGGAGCCCGAAGTGCATGGCATGCAGATCGACGACGCTCCTAGCACTTTCGGAATGCTAAATGTCGGAGGTAACTTACGTACTATATAGTTATGCAAATCTCAATGTAGGAGGTGATATGAATGTCATTTTGCTTTGTCGTAGGTGGTGCAATCGAATATGCTATTGATCTGAGCGTCCCGAATGCAGTGACGGTAGATCGGTCACTACTCAAAGGCGGCGTTCATCGTGACTTCGAATGCACGCAGCTTCGACCAGGATACCGTATACTAGGGGTATAAGAAGGACCAGAAAGAAATATGTGAATTATTTGTGACGCATCGTATCATTTTATGTACGAGGAGAAGCCACCACTTAACGGATAGTTCAACTCCCAAAGGGAAAGATTAGTCATGTCAAAATGGGCGGGCCGGCCCGGACCGGAGGAAAATGTGTCCAGTACGGACCGGCCCGGAAGCCCGGTTGGGCTGGGTCGTTTTAAAAGTGGGCTGTGCAGGGCTATTGTGTGTGCGGGCCCGGCTGGCCCGGCCCGCCCGTTTTGACATGACTACAAAATACATTGAAATCACATTTCATATTCATATTCTTAAATTCCATTTGTGTTCT
>CAIGRF010055639.1:0-13773 GCA_903798235.1 Fraxinus ornus
AATATGTCAATATTTTTCTGGAATATTGAAAAATATAATTTATGCTCTTCAGGAGCAAGTAATATTCTTCTGAAATATTAATTATAATGTTGTGCTACTTCAGGAACAATAACATGATGAATTATTAAGTTAAAATTTATAGAAGAATGTCTAAAAATCTTTAATCACGTTAGAAATATTAATTATCATATATGCAATATTAAAAAAAATATATACAGATACGTATAGGCACCTTCATTATGCATTTGATAGTATTCAAACGTAAAAAATAGAAAAGATTACGTGAAGGATTGAATTATGCATGCACACATATAGACACAAATCATTAAGAAGACACTTGTTGGTTTGTTCTCAAGTTCCCGTGCTATGTTTTTGCAAACATCAAAGAGCTGGGCCTATTATAATAGATCCAGGTTTATAACACTCAAAAGATATCTTGCCGACACATATGTGCAAAAAGAATATAATCGCTAATTACATTCAACGAGGTTAATTGTGAACACACGAATGGTTACAAACGCAAGGCAAAAAAAAAAATTGGCGGTTACCAAATTAATTTTAATACACGTGATAGATGATTATGCTTTAAAAAAAATTATTTCCTTATCTAAATTTTGAAAAATTAAGTTTTCGTGCTGATAATATGTTGTAAAAATAAAGAAAATGAGAAGAGAGAATAAAAATTAATAGACTTATGTGTGTGTGTATTATAATGAAAACCAAAGTCCTATATTTATAGGGCAGCAATAGAAATATATATGATAATAATATCTAGAGTTGCAGGGGTACAATTGTCATTCACCAATAACTTACCATTTACGACAGTTGCTCAATTGTCTTTATTATTTATTCTCTTTTTGACGTGAAGCAGTAGCATGATACATATGCATATTCCAAATTAAGCTCTCTTTATCAATTATATATTATAATAATTTTTAAAGTGGTTAATTGAAGTAATTATTATGCCTTTTCACATACGCCTTAAGCTCGTGTTCTTTGCTTTATTTTTCTTTCTATTTACAAAATATATACTTTCATAATGATTATTGAATAATTTTCGAATAGAATATTTTTAGATGTTCTTTTATAGTCTAAAAGCAATAATGTTTCAAATTGTTACTTTTGAAAAAGCACAACTCTACAAAATATCAACATTCTGCTAGAAAATATATTCCTGAAGAGTTAATATTTATAAATAATAACTTATTGTCCTGAAGAGCATGACTTACAATTTCTATATTTCTGAAAAATATTGACTTATTACTTTTGAATAAGTAATAGCGAAATATAACGATAATAATAATATTTTATCGTGCTCTCGAAGTAGCACATGTCTCAAAAAAATTATATGATCGGATCTCATGAAGAAATACGATCTATACGAAAACTTTATGAAAATAAGTTGCTTATCTTAGAAGAATCATAACTTCACAAATTTATAAATATTCTAGAAGAATATTTTATTGTTACTCGCAACGTTGTGCGAAGTGAGAACTAGAGCTTAAGGTTAACGGAGCCGATAGGAACGGCAAGTGCTATATGAACAAATATGGCTCACTTAGGCCTTACGCAAGGACTTTTGCTATAAACTAGGATAGCCTAGAAGACTTGTAGAGAGATTAATATGAAACATAGGCCCGGCTCACAAAGGAACTAAAACCTTCTAGCTGGTGGTAAAATCTTGGTCTCTGCCTATCGCCGGGACGTGTGATGCGGAGGCTTCCGTCCCAAGGACCGACTGGGAAGTTATTCCCCTTCAACTTGACCACATTCAAGGTCGATTAAATTGGCTTATTTGAATGCTGAAAAACCGACTNTAAATTAAAATTCAAGTTTTTTAAAAATATATCTGTTTAGTTATAGATTCACGATGGATTGCCAAGATACTTGCTTGATTGATAGGGCATCTACACATACTATTTTTCAAGACAAAAAAATATTTTTTAGACTTAACATTAGCAGAAAATAATGTTAATACGATATCGGGTGCATCGAATATCGTTGAAAGTTTCGGAAGAGCTTGTATTATTTTATAAAATAATACAAAAATATATATTGACGATGCACATTATTACAGCAAATATAGAAGGAATTTGTTTAATTTTAAGGATATTTGCTGCAATGAATATAACATTAAGGCAATGCATGAAAATTATATTGAATATATTTGCATAACTTCTTTTCTATCTAACTAGAAGCAGATAAATGAAAAACTCACGATAGTCCTCTCTAACATGTACTATACATTAATAAAAATGATTAAATAAAACATTGTTAAGAATTCGGAGCTCATTGACCAAAAATGTTCATACTTTTGCATGATAAAATTAAAAATGACAAAGTCATATGTAGCCGCAGAAAAACTCCAATAGAAATTAATGCCCTTATAAGACAATCTGTCGTAACAAATGAATCTTAAATACACCAAAAGTGTGGTCGATCAATTGGAATTAATTATTAGGAAACATATTCTTTCGTAATAGATACCATTACATTTAGATTTTTAATTAATTTGATAGAACTATATTGTCAATTAAATAGCAAAAATAATTATATGGGTTGAAACAATCCAGACACGTAGTATAATCACTTTAGCGAATATTTGTTGAATAAAGGTTATAAAAATGATAAAATTCGTCCGTGTGTTTTCATAAAGAAAACAAATATTGAATTTACAATTGTGACATATTATGTTGATGATTTAAATCTAATTGGAGCTCCTAAAAGGTTGACAAAATTGTTGATTATTTCAAAAATCAAATTTATACGAAAGGTTTGGGAAAAATCAAATTTTGTCTTGTATTGTAGATTGAACATTTTCAATAAGGATTAATTCTTTATCAATCTTCGTATATAGAAAAGGTATTAAAATGTTTTTACATAGATAAATCATATCGATTGAACTCTCCTACGGTTGTTCGATCATTTGATATGAAAAAGATCAATGTCGGCTAATGGAAGATAGAAAAAAGATTGTTAGTCCTAAAGTACCATATGTTAGCGAATTGGTCGTATAACATATTTTGCAAATTGTACTTGACCATAAATAACTTTTTCTTTAAATCTCTTTACAAGATACAGCTAGCTCTACACCGACCTAAAGACGTTGAAATTTTTTTAAACACATTTTTTATATGAGATTATTTTAATCTAAAAAATTGGAATTTTTTTTAGTGTGATACGCAGATGTAGGTTATCTCTCTAATTCATATAAAACTAAATTGCCAATATGATATATATTTACACGCGGTGAAACAATTATATCATGATGATTCGTAAAGCAAACATTGATTGCAACATTTTCAAATCATTATGAAAATATTACAATCAATGAGGCAAGTGGAGAATGTGTATGACTAAAGAATATGACTCATCATATCAAGCATCATGTGATTAGCTTCAATAAAAAATAGCCCAACAATATTATATAAAAATAATCCAGCTTGTATTGTACAACTCAAATGAGGATATATCAAAAGGAAACATGACAAAACATATTTCTTCAAATTTCTTCTATACCCACGAGTTTTAGAAGATTTGTGATCTTGATATTCAACACATTTGCTCAAGTTAAAATTGATAACCCAAGAATAGCTAACCAAGAGGGGTGAATTTGTTTTTAAAACATTTTCGAAAAATTAATCCAGAATTAAGCATGTAATAATTAGATGGATTATTTTAACTAATAAGCATGAATATGAAAGCAATAAGTAAAGAAGGATAGAGAAAGCAAACGATATAATTATGGAGGTTCTATTCAACGCAATGATCTACGTCCTCCATTACCAAAATCTCCGACACGAGCAAGTCCAATTTCACTATATTGATCGACTTGAGGTGCAATCAAACATTTTACAAAACTTTCGGTGACTTACAACTAAAGAGTATCGATCCTTATACAACGTAGAGTTTTACGAGATCTCAACACGACCCACAAGTTTAAAGAAAATTGATTTTACAAACTGAAATCTCTCCCTTAATAAATGATATGATCACAATTAAGTACCAAGAGATAAATAGTCTAACACTTTAATAAATAATAATGAATGAAGCACAAGTTTTAGGTATTAAAAACTTTGATTTGTAGAATGATTTTCATAAGTAAATTTGATCAAAAGTTTTTCAAAATTTAAATGATTTGATAATAATAAATTATATGAGAAATCAATACAATTTTGCACAAAAGAATCTCACTTGAATGCTCCTAAATTGTTGTAATAAATGGTAAGTGAGTTGGTATTTATAGCAGTTGAAAACATGAAATTCTCTGTCGAATCGGACGATCATCCGACGGTCAGAACAGTATCGAATAACTGAATAGCCGTTACTTCATCAAAAATCACAACAATCGAAAATTCAACCGTTGGAGGTGAACCGGACATCCGATTTACCATCCGAAAGTCCGGATGGACAAAAGTGTCTCGACTTGTCCTTTTGATTTTCTGACACAAGGTAGGCTTTTGCATGACGTTTTTACTTGATTTTTCAAGGTAAGTGATGCTAATAGGATTGAGAATTAAGTTGAAATTCTTATCTTAGAAAAATAATTCTTGTGTAAACGTTTTACAAAGTAAATTTTTATCGTGCATAAAAATTCATCACTTAACCTTTCAATAAGTCATTGTTAAGGATTAAAGTATTTTACCTTTACAAGTGAGTTCAAGCATACAGTTCTAATATTTTCGATTGATTTAGCGCGAGTGCACGATTTATTGCTCGATTTTGAATTTGACGCAAATGCTCAGTTTGTCTCTGATTGTTTTGGTGCTAGTACTTGATTGAGATTGCTCGATTTCCATCTTGAGTTTTCTTGATTTCACATTCACGTCATTTGGTAGCAATTATTTTGTCTCCAATTTGATCAAGTTCGCAACATGTAATAATAACGACTCGAATACAAATGTTAGATATAAAGATACTTTATTTATTATAATCAAAACATAAGATCACCCATAACTCAACAAAAATGTGACTTACTTATTCACAAAAGCAGTACCGATGTTCACATTCAAGAAATTGGTACACGAGATAGGAATGCACCAATTTAAAGATTTTCGGTGATCAACATTGGGATGAAGGTGTACTCTTTTTCCTTCACTTATGTTTTATTTCAGTGGATTTTCTTGGCAACATTATAATGAGTCAACGTTTATTTTTAATACTCCAAAAATAACTTTACTCTTTTTTTCTTCGTATGACATTTTGTCCCAATAAATTTTTATCAAACAAAATTTTAACAAGACATGTTGTGTAATGAGTCATTCTGTTATAAATTATGTTTATTAGGGAATGACCATTATACCCTTACAACTCTAGTTATTATGACTATTGTATCCCTTACGACTAATGTTTTCCAATAAACATGGAATTTTGACTTCTGTACTCTTTTATCCTTTTCTCTCTATTTTATAAAATCTAGAATTTTATTTTTTTTAATTTTAAATTTTTAGATTCTTGTCTTAATAAAATTTTATTTAAACTCTTATTTATCATGTTTTGAGTTATTTTCAGCGTTTCACAGAAAACATTCAAAACGTCAAATTATGTTTTGAATTTTTATATTATAAATTTAACCTTATTTTAAAAAGTGCACTTTCAAAAACACAGGACCAAACAAATTTTGGGTGTTTGTAAGGCTGAAAATTGAAAACAGTTTGGATAGAACAAACAAAACGTCTCCTTATTTGTTAAGAAAGAAACCTGAAGTTTCTTATTTGTTACGAAGGACCGACTTGCACATGTTAAATTGCTAAAAAAGCGGCTCTCAGATGCATGGATTGGGAGACTAAGGATTTTCTTATCCTCTTGAGATGGGGGTGTGTTTTCATGACACAGACTCGTCTATTATATGGTTATAATTAGCTTGTGTTGTGAGAAGTGTAACTTGTACATTTGTTTAAACCGCTAAAGATGAATATTTGAGAGTCCTTTTGATGAATTATAACTTAATCACTTATATATTTTATTTGTCAGATGAACTCAATGATTGGAACTGAAATTGAAATAAATGAACAAAAAATCAACGAAAAAAAGAGGTTTTTAAAGTTTGAGGACCAAAGTATAAATATTTAATTGTTTATTCGGATCACAAAACGAGGATTGAAGATTATATGGGGTCAATTTGATGAGATTAGAAGTTAAAGGATGTGAGTTGCATGAGAAAATGACTTAATTGAACAACGAAGCAACATTCGGGGACTAAATTGCATTCTAGGTGGTGCATACGCACCACCATATACCATGCATGCACTATGCACATTTTGCATAAACCCAAGGCCGAATTGATCAAACCATGCGCACACAATGGATATGCCCATGTGCACGAATTGGCCAATTCTAGCCAGACGTAAGCAGTTTCCTTTTTCGATTGAAACGCTATATGGAATGGATTTTGGACGCGTTTCTTGACCTTCTTTCAACGACTATAAGCACAGAATGTGGGCAAGACTTCAAACGCACCTCATACCGTAGAATTACATAAAAATCTTACAATCAGAGTTTCATCATGGGCAAAATACAAGATTTCAATCAATTGACGATCCAACCTCGGATTTTGAGCTAAGAAGATAAAGATGTAACCGGGGACAATCAAGGAACCATTGAAGAGATTCAAAACTTCAAAATTTCTCCTCTTTTTTTATTTCATTAATCAAAAATCGAATAATAATCTATAAAACAAAAGATGATTTCTTGTGATTTTGTAATGTTAGGCTAAATTTTCATTTACTAAGCCCTTGTTTTGTGGTCATTATAAAAAAATAATGGAAAATGATATTTAGAATAATAATTTTTTTTTTTTTTTAAATGTGTTCTTAAAAGTAGGTAAAAGTTTTGAATTTACGTACAGAATATTTTATTATATGAATGTGTAAATGAAAATGAGTATAAGATTTTATGTAATTCTATTGTATGAACCTTTATTATGAAGCTTTAATGAGATCTCAATATTTTTGAAATCCAATATATAAGTAAAGAACCTACTAACAATATCTATTTAATATTTTCAATTACTTGATCACTAATTGGATTGATGTGTGAATTTTATTGTTCTTGAGAGAAATAATATGATAGATAACTAGTCGAACAGCGATTAGGCCATGCAAGCTGTTCGTCGACTCACAAGCCCGCGAGCTTGTTGGCTCACCAAATATAGAAAAATATACAATTTTGGTGTAAAAAAAATTAAATATGACGAACTGTGATCTGCTCGTGAGCCCCACCAAGGAGTGATCTGGTGGGACAAGATGACTAGCCCCATAGCCTAGCAGAGCTGAACCCCGTAGTAGGTGAGCTGAGCGGCTCGAATCGCTCCTATTTAACACCCCTATTTCAATTTAGTTTGTGTTGGACATGGGAACAACTCATTATAAACTACAAAATTGATTTGGCGTTATAAGAATAAAGAGAATTATCTAAATAGAATAGGGTTAATGTAATACAGGCGAAACATATTTTTAACCAAGAAAACAAAATTTGAGAAAATGAATAATTCAGAACGGCCTACTCAATGGGCATCTGGAATACGAAACTCAGACTCAATATATTCAAAAACTTATCTAAGTCATTTCTATACGAAGCAAAGAGGTACCAGGTTACAAGCCCATTTACTAATATAAAGATACAAGAAAACAAAGGAAGAAGGCATACTGAACATGAAAAAAGAGGATATATTAAACAGATTTGAGACTCTACCTCGGCAGTGGTTCTTCGACTGCCAGGAAATTAATTATCGATGAATGCTTCCCAGAGGGTGGAATACTCTGAGACTGTTTTTTTAATTTTATATTGCAAGAAAGGGGTACTCTCCTTTCAGTTTTTTCTCTAAGGCGAGATTCAAAGTCCACTGCTGGCAATTCTGATACAGGTTCTGTTTTTGTTCTTGTGACGATGTCAAGATTTTGACCATGCTTCGCTCCATCATTGCCTTTGTGAGCAGATTGGTCTCCTAAGAGAGGTAACCTTGCACTATTGAACTCCATTTTATAAATGGATTTATCATCATCAGACAGGTAACCACTTTCTGCGCCATCCTGCATGGCAAGGTCATCATACTCTTCGTCGGACTTCGTGGATTCTTCGTCCACAGAGCCTTCCAGCTGTTTCAAAACAAGTAACATCTTTTATTAAACATGCCCATAATCAAACACAAGGAGAAGCTACAAAATTTTATCAATCAAGTATATATATTTACATTACTAGAAGATCCACTTAGATATTATAAGCAACCATAATGAAGTGTTTTTAAGTGAAATCATTCAGTGACCAGACAAAGTGTTCCTACCTCGTCTTCATTTTGTTTTTGTCCGTCGCTAAGATCCTCATCACTGTCTATCTCTGGTGGCTCATCAACCTCTTCATCACTACCATGGACGGATAATTCCTCCTTAAGCTGCAAAACAAAAGAAGACCACAAAGCAATAGACAAGAGGCAGAGCAATCAGAAAACACAACCATATGCGCAAAATATGAGAATTATTGACAAGACTCTTAAAATTTGTTATCCTGGAAGTTGGCTTAGAATATAAGAGCATGTTCGGTAAGCTTGGCGGGACAGTGCTAGACAAGATCAAGGAAGAGAAGGAAATCAAAATCTTGAATGTTTCCCTTCCACTAATGTCTAATATTGTGGCCCAAACATGCCCTAATATCATCCAAAAACTAAAAGCCAACATTACAATGCCACGATATTTTGCTTCAGCTGTAATATATCAAGATAATCATCAGTTGAGCATACCTCCTTGGCAGGGCCATCTGTCCTTGGTGAGCTGCAGCAGGAAGAATAGTATCTGCTACCATTGTCAGTGAGGTCACCCCGTGATTCATCAACACTACTGGCATGACTAGTGCCCCCGGTATCACTAGGCCAAGCACTGATCCCAAAATGACCAAACTGCAGGTTGACAGGTTCGGCTTTACCTATCAACAATGGTCCATACATAGGTGTTCCTATTCCATTCTCAATTGAACGGCCCACAATAGGCTTGCCATTAGCATCTATCATGTCAACTGGCCATGCCTTAGCCACAGATCCGTCATTATTCAAAAGTGCCATCAAATGCCTAGAAGAACCTTGCCTTTGGATCAACTGAAACATTCCCTTGGAGCTCAAGGAATTGGCAATGCACTGATTCCTGTACTCCTCGTCAACAACAGAAACTGTGTTTGTGCTTGGATCATAAAGCTGCTCTCCCGCTTCACGCCTTCTTAGGCAGCTAAAAACTGTTGCATGAATGGCTGCCACACTTTTGTCAACATTTGTGTTGTTTATCTTGGGCACTAAATGCTTATCAGCACGGTTGCAAAGATATTCTTGGATTGTTCGAATGTTCCGTATATATTTAACGTATTTATTTTTAGCAGGATCTAGTGTCATGTACTTTGCACGGACTGCAAATCTTTCCAAGTGTTTCTCCTCATTTGAAATGTAAATCATGAAAGGTATGATTGAAGGATGTTTCTTCATGAGTCCCATCTGCATGGGAAACCAAATTGTGACCAAAGCATAGGATAAGAGACGAAACACATAACACTTCAGAAGTTCATAAGAATTAAAAATATACATGGATTTTTACCACAAAATTGAGACTTAAGTGAACGCCCTCGACCACCACTGATTCTTTCCTTTTCTCCCATGCAGTAATTAACCGATCGAGACTGTCAATTACCATCTCACTTTGTGCCTTAAATCCTTCAATTGCCATCTGTTTGGGACTAATCAAATCACTTGTCATGGAACTTCCATCAAATACTGGTTTTCCAAATGTGGAACCAATTGATGAGTCATCCTTATCTAGTGAGGGGTGCGAAACGCCAGCTAATTTCTTTGCTTTCCTTTTGGCCTTGGCTTCTGCTACAGCTACAGGATCCAAATATTCCCCAGCATGGTAGGTCGAGGACCATAGTAAAGGATTCTGTTTTTCATTTACAAAGCTTCTCATCATGTGCCGAATTGAATCAGTAGATATAACAGTTGTAATGCCCAACCTGCTACCCTGCAAATATAAAGAATAGCCAATATTAATTTTCTTGAGGTTAATTTGACAAGGATATTAACATATCATTGGAAATGACAAGCGCTGCTCACATAGTAAGAAATACACGTACAAATAAGAATATGGTAAAATATGCATAAGGGAACGATGCATGATCACCTTGAACTTCTTGTTTGACTTTGCATGGGAATTTAGAAAATGTGATAAAGACAATATTAACACTACATAATTTTTCAGCAATTGACATAACCCGTTAGTGGAAGTATTTATGGAAAATTTATTGCTTTCAGTCAAACTTTCAACAAACTCAAAGGTGCAAAAGTGTACAAACTAAGTAAATGATCAGTGTTCGATATTAGCAATTTAGCAAAAATTTACTAATTGGGACCTACAAATTCAGAAACGTGTGATTAGCATGTTAGGTTGTAAACCAAGTTCATGAATTTTTTTGTATGCCTGGCAGTGGATGACCTGTTAACTTACAAATAGATTAAGGTGTAGAAACTTTAGCGGATTTTAATTTTTGTTAACAAGAAGAAATTTTGGGACAAACAAGAACAGTTTTACCAAATTTTGACAAGTCAATCTTACAATTGAGATGAAATGCAAAATTAATGAATATTATCTTGTCTGGATTCGTTAAGTTCAATTTTACAGAGGAACCTAGTCACATGCTAGCAATATAAGAGCTAAAAAAAGAATATCGAATCGAATGTGGAATGTGGAATGTAGCTAAAAATTATAAACAGAAAAAGATGGTAACCGGTAACTCAACACAATGCATTTACAATACACAATGCAAAATGTCAATATTTACTTAAACCACAGACAAACATCAGTAAAAGAGTAAAAAAAATAAAATAAAATGAAAAACTCTAATGAACACAAACTTTAGAATCCAGTTATAAAAGAAAATAGGAAACCATGATATATTAGAAAACAAAAACACCATACCAGTAAAGCAGACAAGGTAGATTTACCACAGCCACTAGTACCACACAATAGCACGGTAACAGATTCCTTTCTTTCTCGGATTCTGAGATAACCAAATAAGGACTTAGAGAACAAAACAAGTTCATTAAAAGGTTGACGTAAAAGAAAAAGACAAAGAACTAGTTTTACTTCCAAATCATAAATACTACTAAGCAACACTGGCTTAACAAAGTTAAGGGCAAAAAATATTATTAGCAAAGGCATTCAGAATACTCTTCAACAATTAGTTCACAAGTAAAAGGAACTGGAACCTTAAATTTAATAATATCTGGAGGGTAATCCAACAATACGGCCTATGAAGGAACAGGTGATCCCACCTCATGTTACTCCAGCATTTCTTAAGGAAACACATGATCCCACGTTTTTGACGTAACTTTGTCTTACAATTCGCGATGAACTCAAAACCGTCCGCAAAAGTACTTAAAGGATTGATTTACGGGAAACATAAAAGTGTATAAATAATGAAATCTAATCATGTTGTCAACGATCCATCAGCAGCTGAATGTCACGTTTTTGAACATTGATTCGGGAGTCAGACAAGACTGCAGCTAGAAAGGGAAATCTTAGTTATAAGCCTATTAAGCCAATAGTTCCTATACCCATGATTATTGCATTGAGAAGTGAAACCAAGTACAGATAATAGGGGTTTGACCAATGGTAATTCTATAGATGATTATACATTCAGCATATGTCATCAGCAGTCAGCATAATAATGGTAAAGTGACACTGCTTCTTCGGCTTTCACTGAGGAATCCCCTAGATATGATGCAAAACAAATCTTGTTTTATGTTTCATCATCAATTTTGTTCGTCAAAAAGTATCAACTGGAGTTTGTTTTGATGAGGATCATTCAACAAATAAATCAAGGTCAGTTGAATGAGTTCATTATATTTTACCATAGACTTGCTAAGTAAATCAGCTGTTCATTCAATTATGCAATTTAACAAGGAAAACTCTATTAGTGAATCGTGTTGCACACTCATGGGATGTGAAGCCTAGATTTCACTGCTGATTTCTCGTAAAGCTTGCATATCTAAAATAAGACAATAAAGGTGAAAGAAGAAGTAACAACTCACAACAAAAATTTTACCATACATAATGTAAAGAAAAATGAAGATGAAATAACAGAATCTGTAAGTCGCACTGAAGATGCCGTTGTTGGACATAGATGCTAATTGTACCTGCAAGCTAAAACCAAATCAGCCCTCTGATTCGGGCCAACATATTTGTAATCAGCAAGAGCTTCACAAATAACGTCTAGAAAAGTTTTTCTTCTAACCACCACTGTTGTGCGTCTTTTGTACAATTCAAAGAGTTTGCTCTTGCTTTTATCTACCTCTGAAGACAAATGTTCATTAGCATCCATTTTATCCACGCAGGAATCACCAATAAAATGGGTCTTCCTTTGAGGATATACTTTAGCATTCTGTTGTAACACCTCTAGACAAGATGAAATAAGCTTATCCACGAAGCATCCACTCCTCATCATTTCAAATACCCTTTGGCTGATCTGGACAAAATAAGAATTACAAGGCACGAAGTCAAAAAGGCGACAGTGGTAGAGGACAAAGATGTGCGCCAAAAGAAAAAACAAAACAAGATGCCGAAATCCAACTTGCAAACAATGCATCCATTGACACAAAAGCTTCATGTCAACCGAAACAAATATTACTTTGACGTACGGGATTTCAGTGCAAATGTCGCAGTTAGATCAATTGGATGACACGTAATGCAAATCAGATGGATTTCGATATTGCAGACCTCTAAGTGCCCAAAAGGCCAGAGAGAAAAGATCCATGCTATTAATAGCATATAATTGTTATATGAGTATTTAGTTATTCATTTAAATGTCTAAAGAAGCCTAAACAGATCAACATCAGTTGCAGAATTCACATTACTAAAATACCTATTACTGAATACGGTATGGAAAATTTTCTAACCAAATCTAGAACAATAGAAGATCCAACATTGCAGACCGAATGGGTAATACAGTGTATCTTGTAATTAACCTGTTAGTAAATCATGAAAATTGTGACTTCATTAGTTTTCACTTAATTAGGCGTTTCCCTCTTTTAAGAAAATCTCAAAGATATTTATTAAAATAGAAATTTACAAACACTTGCGTGCAGAGGTCTGATCCATGCTTGTAGACCTGTCTATCTCAACGAATAATAAAAAAGTAATAATAGATAAGCAAATAGGCAGTAAAACCAAATTTCTCTCTGTTTATTAGACCTCAACTTCATCCTGTTCTTAATTTTAGTTAATTCTTATAATTCATCATCTCATCCACTCGAATACACAGAGGCAAAAACACCTACAATTGCTGTTTGTGAGTGTAGGCCATGCATTATGATGCATATATACACAAACACTCATGCAACACTGCAAGTTCGATAAATTTTTAAACAAAGTTGACAGAGATATCCTTGAAGCAAAATGAGAGAAAATAAGAGACCTTAAACGCATGACGAGCTTTGCAACCCATGAGTTGCAGAGTGCTCTGCAAAACAGAACGCGTGTACCGAAACAACGAGGAATCCTCCGCCGCCGCATCATCCTCCATCACCACTATGTACAGCAACTTCGCCACCCCCTCCGCAACCGCCATTCCTCCACCTTCACATGCAACACACACAAAAATCATCCAATATTCAAATTCAAAGTAGCAATGCAGGTTATTAACAACAGAATCATACCTAAACACGGAAATTGGAGACGAGTGCGGATATGATTCTACAACTGGATGAAGTGAAGATGATGAAAAACTGAAGAAAGCGGCATTTTT
>CAIGRF010055639.1:17574-32067 GCA_903798235.1 Fraxinus ornus
TAAAAAAAAAGTGCAAAAGAGTCTCAAATAAATTATTAAAAAATAAAAATTTTAGTTTTTTTTTTTTTTAAAAAAAAAGTGCAAACAATTAGCAAAAAAATTATTTAAAAAATAGAAATAAATAAAACTTAAAAAAGTGCAAACGAGCCTCGAATAAATTATTAAAAAAAATTAAAAAATCTTTAATTTTTTATTTAAATAAGAATGTATATTCGTCATTTCATAGTTTTTTTATTAAGAAAATGGATAGGAATGCTAGTTTGCGCAATCAAATGTATACTTAAAGGTGAAAATGACAAAAAAATAAAAATGAAAAATGAAAGGTATGGACATTTTTTTACAATAATAGTGAAAGGTATTGATATTAAGTGTTAATTACATTTTGCACTTTTTAAAAATATATGGAACTATGGTTGCAATTAGTTCTTTCTTTTTCCTTTTATTTTATTTAAATAAAAGAGTATATTCATCATTTCACATCTTCTAATTGAGAAAATGGATAAAGATGACATTTTGCTTAATGAAATGTTGAAATAATTGTGAAAATATCAAATAAAAAAATAATAACGTTTTCCATAATAATAGTGAAAAGTAAGGACGTTATGTGTTAATTGCCTTTAAAAAATATATGTAAAATTTATAGTTCCAACATATATTAATTAAGTCTCTCAATATGTGTGAAATATAAATAAAATAAACATATATTTATGAAACAGAAGGAGTAACTTCTTTTAATTTGAACACAAACTCGTTTTTTTAATCAAGTTGACAAAAGTATAAAAGTACGTTTGAATATCGAGTTCATGTCTATCTTATGTGTCTATATCGCCAAATCAATACTTTCTATTGGCTTGAAAAATCAGTTCTTACTTTAAAACCTAAGGTCAAGAAAAAATGGAAAGAAAATCAAAATCAAAATTTAAAATAACACACTTTATTCTATAAATTTTGTTTTATTCAAATCGAAAAAGCGTGGATCAAATAGATAGTCGAGAATCAAGAAAATGACAATATTCTTTCCTTGTTTGAAACCAGAAAAATGATATACATATTTCATTAATATAGTAATTTTTGGTACGCAATCATTGTATTTCTCGATTCTAGAAGATGTTATTTTTCAATTATATTACTAAGGGTGGTTATATTACCATAATAATTTTTTATTTCTTACACTATATTTTAATCGTAATTAAACTCCTTAATCTTTGCTCGTGGTAACAATTATTTCCTTAATTTTTTCGTAAATTCTTATTTTCAACCTTCCATTAATTAATACATCTTGTCCTTAATGATGATTTATGTTAAAATATTTTATTTTCATGCTATGAAATGAGGAAAAAATATTTTTTTTCATACTCTTTATTTATTTATTTTTAAATATGATAGGAAAATAATTTGATATGTGTTATTTCAACGGACTTTTTGGATATAAATTGTTTTCGAATATAAAATGTGATGAAAAGTTTGAGTATAAGAATGTCATGAAAAATCGTTAGATATATAAATGCTACAGTGAGTAAAGATTGAGAACGTTAACTGTAATTAAAATGTGGGGTAAGAAATAAAAATTGTGGTTTGAATATAATTACCCTATTACTAAATTATTATTTTTTATTTTTTTGTATCAGATTCCGTTACTCTTATTTTTTTCAACAAAATCTCTTTATGAGAAAAAAAAAAATGTGGGAGAGAATTTTTAAAAAATTATTAAAAGATTGCATTTGTTCTTTCCAAATTTCAAAATATTGTGAATCAATTCCAAAGCACCAGATTCCCTAATTTTAATTGATTAAGAATTTCAATATCCGAAAATTGAATAGACAAACAAAAAGAAATTCATTGGAACCGTCTCGATGAGTCTTACAAAAAAAAAATATTTAATAAATAACTATTATATAATTAGAGATGTAGATGTGTTATATTCCCACTTAGATTTGTATACTATATATTTCGTATTGTAAACTTAGGTAAGATATATGGGAGACTATATATAATAAACATGTAATCTAAGTCGTGTTTGGTACACCGAATTAGATTCCGTACAGAATATTTAAGTATAAAACTAGAATAGATATAGTATGTGGATAGCATTAGGATGGATTAAGGTACATAGTATTTCTTAGTTTTTTATTCAAAAGAATGTAATTTTGCACTATCTTTCTTAAACTAATAGGATAGCTTAATACATAGAAAGGAGATATTACAAATTATTATTCATTTGAATGAAAAACTTGTATGTACTATCAACCTTAATCTTTCTAAATTTCTGTACAATTTCTTATACGGTCTAATCGGGTGTACAAAATGTAACCCTAGTGTTTGTGCAATGTTCCGTACCAAAATACTAGATAAGATGCACGCGAAAATATTTTCTCTTGGGATAAAAGGTTTCAAAAATATAAAAGCGTTGCCAACGCCATACCTTTTTAGTAAAATTTGGACGAAGGAAATTTCTGTTGTAGACTTTTAGTACAAGAATCAAACATGTTCTAAAACAACGTGTATACGTGTGTATATTTTTTAACACGTAATAATTGTATTTAGAAATTAAAGAAATCGTCCTATATAACCACGTCGATCCAAATTTGAAATTTCTTTTCATCTTTTCAACATTGTATTCGTCCAGTTCGAATAGATTTATTTGGTCAACAAAATTAGGGACAGGCATTTTATTAAATTGTAAAGATTGCATTTGTTCTTTCCCAATATCAAAATATTGTGAATCAATTCCAAAGAACCAGATTCCCTAATTGGTTAAGAATTTCAGCGTCCCAAAATTGATTACACTGGAAAAAAGAATTATGGAATTTGTCAAAATGAATCTTAACAAGAAAAATATGATAAATTATTAATTAGAGTTTGCGTACAATGGTTACATTCCCACTCAAATTTTTATAAGAATAAATTATATATCTATGACGGCGTGAAATGCTAGACACCAAATCATGTCATCTAAGGACCTAAGGTTCTTGCCTACACAAATAAACACTTAGGGCCCCACATAATCTTTCGAGTCAATTGAGGCCCTAAGTTTTTGTGGCACACGTTTTTCTAGAAAGGATTTCAATTCATAAATTGTTAAAATCTCCGTGTTTTGCATGAGATTAGATACTCCTTCTGTCTCATTTATATATACTTGTTTTGTTTTTTCACACGGATTAAAAATTCTTATTTAACGTTATTGAAAAAGCAATTTTGCCAAAAACTTTACCTAATTTACCCTCATTTAATCATCAATAACTAGTAATAAATTATTAGTGAAAGTAGTAAATAAATAAAGGTATATCAGTAAACAAACAAAACAAAAATTCTTAGGGTGTGTTTGAGCCACATTATTTTGAAAGAATGTATTCTGGAATAATAGATTGATAAAAAATGTGTGGTTGAAAAAAAAGAAAAAAGTTATTGATGTGATGAAAATTATTATTTTATTGAAAAAAATATCTAAGAATCAAGAATGTATTCTGGAATAAGAATGTATGGTTGAAAAAAAAAACAAAAGTTATTGATATGATGGAAAATATTATTTTATTGAAAAATGTGTGGTTGAAAATGAGTAAAATAATGAAAATAAAAATTTTAATATAGCTCAAACATGAGCTTAATAAAGAAACAAGACTATATAATTGAGACGAAAAAAATAAAGAAAGTGAGCCAAAATAAATGGAACAGATGGAGTATTTGACAGTACACCAATTGAAAATTTGTGTTTCATTAATTAAAATGTCCAATCTTATTCAATATTATAAACGTGATAAGATGAGTATATAACCCAATAAGAAAGCATATGACTTGTCTGAAAAGAAATTCATGACAGTGACAAATAAACTTATAATTAAATTCTTAGATTACAATTAAAATTCACAAAATATATGGAATAAACACGTAGCAAAGTATTGATTTTATTTGAACAAGACATAAAGCACTATTTGAAGAAGAATATGCATGCCATGCTGAGGAAAGTAAATTTCTCATTTACCCTTTTCCCGTGAATTTTGGGCTATTTTTCCTTCGAATTTTGTGCCATTCAACATCATCAAAGTGTTGTTATGTCATAAGTTCAATCAACTTTGAACATAAATACTTTTAATACATAATTGATACATTTCATTTATGGAAATGCTATTATTTATTTGAATTAATATTCTAATAAATTAAGGTCATGTTTGGCATCATTTATTTCAAAACTCTTTTTTCTATATTCATTTTTAACCACACATTCACACAATAAAATATTTTGTATGTATACCCAAAACTTTTCTCTACTTTTAACCACACATTCTCCAAAAAATCATTATTTAAAACTTTTTTTGTTTTTGCCAATTAATTGCCATAGGGGCTAAATAATAGAATTCATAGATTCAAGTCTTGGAAATTTGTTAATCACAAGAAGTTGTGATTGTGAGATACAATTTACATATGATTGAATTTCTAACGTTCGGTAGTAGAATTGACCATTCGACTTGAAATCGTCATAATGTCTTATGTGATGACGGTCATACATGTTGCTCTACCAAGGTCGCTAATACGGCATCGTCCGAATATATCAAGAATCAAATGAAAATTGTGAATGATCAATAGAGGATTCGTCACTCTTAGATAACAAAAGATTACGATCTACATTTCATTCAATTAAGTTGATACGAAATTCTTGGTCAAGATGTACTCATAAGAGTTTTCGATTTACATTGATTTAATAGTGAGATGAAAGACATGATCGATGATTGAGATTGACACATATTCATATTTCGTAATTGATCAAATCATATTGACAAAAGAACAATAAACGAAAACGTTTGATTTTGTCATACCACGTGAAATTTTTCGTCACGTGTATTGTATTGACACGTTGTTAGATATCAATTTGGGATAATGAATGTGAATTGATAAAAAAATTAAAATGAGTGTTTTAATTTATTAATTTTGATTAAATCAAAAGTAATAATTCATGTCGTTGGGCATTATGGTCGGGAATCTAATGGGTTGCACACAAAATGAGAAGTAGAAGATTGAGATTTACCAATTAATTAATTAACAAGCGCTATACAATTAATTAATTGCGTGGTTTGTATTTAATATGTCCAAATTAATTAATTGGATTAATTAAATATTGGATCATGTTAGGTTTAAAAGACAAGCCAGCCCACTTGGACTTATAATAAGCTATTAGGGTTTTTAAAAAAGAAACACAATTAATTATTTTGCTAGTACAAGAAAAGAGAAATCATAATTCTCTCATTTTTGTTTCATGTGTGGATTTCTATTAGAGGTTGTACAATTAGACAGCTGTAAATTGTAGATCGTGATTATTCGTGTTCCAAGATCAGTAAAAGAGTTAACAGAATCTACAAAATATATAATTTATATAACAGTTTCTTTATAAACACAAAGGGAATATTTGGTGGGAATTGAAATTATTTTATTTTCCACTAAGTAAGATTAAGTATATTTTCAACGGAGAATTCATAGAAGAGTTCATGACGGGATTTGTGAATGGGTTTGGTGAACCAGATGTGATGTATAATTGTGCACCCATTATGGTTTTATTATGGGGATTTTGCCATTTGTACACTCTTTCTTACGAATGGAAAGAACATTTTAAAAGACAACCATAAGGCTAGGCTTTTTTTTTTTTTAGGTCGCCGAAAGTTGTTTTCTAAAATTAACAAGGAAGAGGAAGATCGAACTTTAATGTGTATATCATTTGGATTTGAATCAAGATTTCCTAAAATCTCGTAGAGATTTATTCATTCACCCATGGCTTCAAGTTGTATTTATTAATTTAAATCGTTACAATTTAGTATTTTACATTGCAGTGTGAATCTAATTAAATCTAGATATAATTTTACATCTAAGTTTTAACAACTATTAAAAGAATAAATTCATGTGTAAATTACTAATAATATGATTAGAAGGACAACTTTAAGGCATGCAAGAGAAGAAAAATACAGGAAGCCATGCTTTTAAGTTTCCCTCTTCAACAATCATATAATACCTTTTTTTCACTAATTATGTATATGCGCGCGCACACACACATATATATAGTATTTGATTTTCCATTTTCCCGAATCCCCATAATTTAGAAATCATTATCTTAAATTTATTGTTCAAATTTGAATTTCACTAATTTCATGTATCTTTCTTACTTTACGGTCTTATAGAGAGAGACTTTCCATCTTTACAACTTTTGCTCTGATTTCATGGGAGAAATTTTATCCTTATTGTTAAGAATTACATCCATATTCTCCTTCTTCATTACGAAATATAGGGCAAATCTTTATGTATATCGCATTTAGGGGGAATGGAAGTCATAAAGACCATTCTACACATATTCGTCACACTTTCGAGTGAAGAAAAAGTTACAAAGACATGAATGTCACAACATATAATGTTATATATATCTAAAATCACAAATATAGTTAAGGAAATAATGTTGATCAAGTGCATTTGACATAATTTTAGTGCCTTTTCTTGAAAGTTGTGTTAGAATGAAAAATACAATTGCTTCTCAAAAATTAATGCAAGAAAATGACACGGTTTTCGTAGAAGATAAGGGTCTCTTTCAATTTATTAAATGAGATTTATTTACTTTAGATAATTTATTATTATCAAAATAAAATCCAGATGGGATGGGAGAAAACATTCTTAAAAATGGGAATAGGGCCATAGCTCTTAAAATCTTTCAAGAATTGGCCTAATTTATTTGAAATTGAAAGTTTAAAAAAAAAAAATGTATTATAGCATCATTGGTGCCAAATAATATTATTCTAAAATTAATACATAGAATGGTTTGTTTATAATAATGGATCACGTACTCTAAAAGTTCGTAAACGCTAAACATATAAAATAAATATTAAAACAAAAACAAAAATTTTCTTGATAATAATTAACAAGAAAAACGTGAATATGGGGAAATATCAAACACACAAATGAAATTTTGGTCCATTCCCTTGAGGTTTGTTGGGGAAATAATTGTTCCTCTTTAATGTCCACTGCGCACCAACATTATTGCAACATGATTCCCCGTGTGGATCATATGATCTGGATTTTCAAATAAGTAACCTTTTTTTTATTTTAAACACGTTTTTTTTTATTTCACGAGTTATTTTTATTTTATTTTCTTTTTAGTAAACGAATAAATATTATATGAGATATATGTACTCTCAATGGGAATTCTAGACGTGCATAAGTCGATAGAGTACAAAATAATAAGTGTTACTCGACGTAGAAACTTTAACTTGAANAAAAAAAAAAAAAAAAATGCTGTACAAAATTTGAAATGTACACTTTCGCCAGAGTTTCTACATGCTAGAATTTCGAATATGGATGGACCCAATGAAAATTTCATCCGGACATTTGTGGGACCTAGGTCAGCCCGGATTCTGTGCCCGGCCCACCACATTTTTATATGGTAAGCCTTACGGGCTGAATCTATATGAACAGACCCAGGCCACTTTAACACATCTACCTGCATCTCCCACCAGTTCCTGCACACTGTAGAATATTGCATTCGACTGATTTTAAGCCCATTATATTTTCAAGTCTATCAAATCTTCGTACAAATGTGAAATAAACCCCTCGAGCATAAGCATAAAAAATAATCCAAACAGAAAATGAGCAGACTTCAGAGTGACAACAAACCTAACGTATTATTAAGTCAGCTCAGAAATCAAATTGAAACAAAAGCCAGTAACGTTCTTTTTTCAGAATTACAACACTCAGTTTTTCGTGCACCCGTACAACCCCAATTAAAAACTTAATCGAGTAAAATACAGAACCAAAATAAGCTTAGTTGCTCGCTCAATGACATTACACTGTGTTCCAAAATTTCGTAGATACCACATAATTGTTCGATTACACTGCAAGGCCTTGTGCAGGAGCAGCAGCTGGTGTTTTAGGTTTTGGCTTCTCCACAAAAATGGATTGTGTGGTAAGAACCATTCCATCAACTGAAGCTGCATTCTGCAATGCACATCTTGTCACCTTTGCAGGATCGATAACTAACAATGGCTTGTGTGGTAAGAACCATTCCAGCAACTGAAGCTGCATTCTGCAATGCACATCTTGTCACCTTTGCAGGATCGATAACTCCAGATTCGACTAGGTTCTCATACTTGTCAATCATTGCATTGTAACCAATCTCCCACTCGCTATCCTTCACTTTCTCCACTACTACCTCACCTTCAATCCCGGCATTCTGAGCAATCAAAGATGCGGGTGCCACTAGTGC
This sequence comes from Fraxinus ornus, assembly GCA_903798235.1. Lineage (NCBI taxonomy): Eukaryota > Viridiplantae > Streptophyta > Magnoliopsida > Lamiales > Oleaceae > Fraxinus > Fraxinus ornus. The sequence continues at coordinate 25,805 of CAIGRF010055639.1, forward strand.
CTGCAAACAAATCAAGTAATTGAATGAACATCAAGCTTTCTGAAAACAAAATCATGTTAACAGCAATAGATATCGTCTATAGTAAACTTAGTATGAATGATACATCATAAAAGTCAAAAACTTCTAGGATTTAATAGTTGAGCAATTTCACATATCCACCTCACTTAAATCTTTGCAAGGTCAAAATCAATTCAAACTTCTCTGGAGTTACACTAGTAGATATCCAAGTTCTCAAGTATAGTTTCATACATTTCACTACTATTCACATGACCTCGACCTCGAGCCCACAAAAGATTTGCATGTTACATGAACATTTAAATTGTTAGGTTATCAAGTCCTTGGTAATTTTCGATTTCACACTATTATTTCCACTCATTTCCATGCCACAACACATATTTACCCTATTCAGAATATAAGTTTTGGAAGCCTAATAAAAATAGAATATGCCATTCGAATCAGTGATTCTCAATGCAAGGAACCAGCATTCCTCAAGTCTCAAGTTATTTTGAATCCCAGATTAAGTAGTTCAGATTCAGGTGTATAAATTACAGCGTAAAAGTAGAATCAAAAGTAAAATTAAACAGCCAACAGACAGTAGCAGGCACTTGTATTGAACAGTTAATGACCCCTCAGGTTTTTGTATTATAGTTACACCAGCATTTAAGCATAAAGCTGAAACAGAAATAGTAAGTGTCATTTTCAGAAATATGCATGATGTACCTTCTGTATGATATCAGCACCTAGCCGCTCATCTGCATCTTCAAGTTTGTCCTTAATGGCAGGAACATAAGCTGACAAATGAACTAAAGCCGCACCACCTCCAGGCACAATGCCTTCCTCAATAGCAGCAAATGTAGCATTCTTGGCATCCTCAATACGAAGTTTACGGTCCTCAAGTTCTGTCTCTGTTGCAGCACCAACTTTAATAACTGCAACTCCACCGGATAATTTGGCAATTCTCTCAGCCAGTTTCTCAGAGTCGTAAACTGAATCAGTATCGGCTAGCTCCTTTTTCAGTTGGGCGATCCGAGACTGTATTTCATCTTTTGATGCAGCATCAGCAATGATGGTCGTGGAATCCTTCGTGATGGTTATCTTTCTTGCAATACCCAATTGATCAATATCAGTGTTCTCAACAAGCAGACCTAGTTCACTAGCTTGAAACTCGGCCCCTGAAAGATAGCAAGTATATTAAGACGCAGAATATATTGCTATTTGACACAATACACTGCTCGAAGAAGGCATAAAATGACAAATGCCAACACATGGAAACTTGCCTATGCCGAAACCTCTCTTTGCTCCCTATCGTAATAACTAGTCAAAATTGAACACGCGTTGCACGTTATTCTAAAATACTTTATAAGTGCTGTAAAAGTAATATTGGATACCAAAGATGATTTGATCAGTCTCAAATGAACTAAAGAAAATAAAATTTAGGACATAAATTTAAGAGAAGAAAATTGTAATCTCAAGACTCAACTTCTATGATTTTAATTTTTAAATATAATGAAATACTACAAATGAACAACATTTTTATACTACATTTGGTACATAAAAATTAATTGCTAATACATGAATTTAAACACCCATTAAAATTCCTAGATACATGAATAGAAATAAATGCATTTATAATAACTCTAGATTCATGCAAATCAAGATTCATCGAGTTAAAATTAATATAAGTGTTAATTAATTGAGAATTAATAAGACGAAATTCACACATGACAAGAATTTCGTAGTATTTATTACAATGTTGAGAAACGAAAAAGTAATATATTATAAAAATAATTGAATTGCAGTAGGATAAAAAAAATGATTCTCAGATATTTAATATATATTATAGATTAAGAGAAATTCGCAATTACCCAAAGATTCACAAAACACACATGGGTTCCCAACCATTTTGATCCATTAGGGACCTAAACTTTTATTTTTTGTTGAACATTGGTCCTCATTGGATGGAACTGCCAATTTTTCCGTAAAGCAGTCACATGCATTGCATGCTATAACTTTTTTGATGTTATTATCACCAACACACTCCAATTCCCTCAAAAAAAGGGTTCAGCAAAGGAAAATGGAATGCTAACCTTTAGGCCTCGAGTCTTTTCCTTTCTCCCTTTCCAAGGGTTTTGGAGGAGAATGGAGTGGGTTGGACTAAGCACGTGATTGTAAGTAGAGATGGCAATGGGACAAGTTCGGGACGAGGGTGCCACTCCGACATCCCGCCTCGCCCCCGCCTTAGACGGGGTGGGTGCGGGGCACGTGCTTGCCCCATTTCCTGCCCCGTTTATTTTGTTTCTTTTTCAAAAAAATTCAATTCACTAATTTTTTTTTTAAATTTGTCGTTAATTTTTTTTTTATTCTTCATGGGGTGGCACCCCACCTCGCCACACCACGCGAACCCGTTGGGGCAGGTTTTTTTCACCCCATTCAGGGCAATTTTTTTTGCCATCACTAATTGTATCACTAATTGTATGACAGAAACTGACAGCTCCCATCCAATGGGAACCAACGTGCAATTGCACAGAAAGAATTGAAGTTTGGTAACATCAAGTCAAGAAGGTAATTGGTTGCAGACCCATGTGCTATATTTGTGTGAGCTTGAGAACCACAGCAGCAAATTTCCCTAAATTATTTAGATAGATGGAAGGCAAATTCATGAAGCAGCAATCTCTCAGAATGTATAGCATGCGAGAAACCAGTGAAGAATGAAAATACCAGTCATAATGGCAATATCTTGAAGAACGGACTTTCTTCTTTCTCCAAAACTGGGTGCTTTGATGGCAGCAACATTCAGGATTCCTCGCAGCTTGTTTACAACAAGAGTCGCCAATGCCTCTCCAGTGACATCTTCAGCAATAATGAGTAGAGGTGCACGTAACTGAGTCGTTTTCTCAAGCAATGGAATGATGTCCTTGATTGCTGAAATTTTCTGGTCAGTTACTAACACCCTTGCATTTTCAAATTCTACTATCAATTTTTCGGGGTTGGTAACAAATTGTGGCGAGATATATCCTCTATCAATCTGCAAGTCAAGAGTGCTACATGAGCACAGGGGGAAATGCAATCCCCAAAACCAACCATGCCAAAATGGTGGAAAAGGGACGATGTGAATTGGCACGAGTATTAGAAAAAAGGGAAAATAAGAAAAACGACTTTAAAAGCAGACTGACCTCCATTCCTTCTTCTACATCAACAGTAGTTTCAAAGGAAGATGATGACTCAATTGATAGGACACCATCAGGTCCAACCTTGTCGACTGCATCAGCAATCATTGTTCCAATGATCTCATCATTTCCAGCAGAGATAGAAGCGATGGCTACAAAATGATTAAGAAAATCAGTACAACAAATTACTAGACGATGTTCAATAATAAATTGGAAAATCATATAAATCGGAACCTGATCAAAACATTACCTTTGATATCATCACGGCCCTTGATGGGCCTAGCTTTCTTTTCAAGCTCTTCAACTAAACCTTGCACGGTTTTATCAATACCCTTCTTAACAGAAACCGGATTTGCACCTGATGTAACACTCAATAGACCAAGTTTAATGATTTCACGGGCCAGAACTGCTGCAGTTGTAGTACCATCACCCGCAGAATCATTGGTCTTGCTAGCAACCTTCACATGCAACTCGATATATCAAACTAAAAATCAACCAGAAAGTACATATACAGACATGTACAATTCAACACAACAGCAAAACAATTTAAGGGAGTGGGAGTGGACCAGAGAAAATTTTAAGAACTGACCTCCCTAATCAAAGCAGCACCAGCATTTTCCATGGCATCAGGCAGCTCTATTGCCCGAGCAATTGTCACTCCATCATTAACCACCTTTGGGGCACCAAACTCGTCCAAGACAACATTTCTTCCTGCAAATTGTACAAACTTGATGAGGATATTGTCCTGGACCAAGGTGGAGTAATGGTTACGTACCACTGGTGAGGGTGTTCCGCCGACGACCAAGAGCTCGTGTAAACTTTTTTACATTATCTTTATATGCAACAAGAAAGAAACTAAAACCACTTAACACTGCAAGATGTTACTAGCCTACTGATAAAACGCTTGACAATTATCAAATTTTATCACAACGTTTTCATGTAGTTTTCAGAGTAACTGCAATGTCTATCCCTAAATATTATCATACCGAAAAAGGAAATAGAAGTCAATAATAGTCTAAAGATAGAGTGAAGGATTCAGAAAATATGAGCTTATATTGAAAAATATAACTACTAGCGGTAAGAATCAGCCATAATTCAGCAATTACCCCGGGGACCGAGAGTGAGACCAACGGCATCGGCGAGCTTATCGATTCCGGCCTGAAGGGCGGACCTTGATTTCTGGTCAAATGCAATTTCCTTAGCTGCAGCCCTCACCACAAACCGGTTCTTAGCTTGCTTGGGATTGAACTTGTGCCCCTGTTGCAATTGGCTCACTCTCCTATTCTTCAATCCCCCCTGCAACAAAATCCAAAATCAAACACAATCAGAAACCCATTTCCACAAACGGGAAAAGAAAGAAAGAGCAAAACAGAAAGCAGTACTTGTTTAGAAAGGGAGGGCAGGATAGAGGCAGTTGAAATAGCATTTGCAGATGCCATTTTCTGGGTTTTCTCCAATGGGATCTGCAGGAGGGTTTCTTACGCGGGCGAGTAGATAAGGAAGGAAGTGTGCAAGGAAATGCGAGGTACAAGGCTAAAAAGCGTTTGGTGGGTACAGTATCCGGATATGAATAGTTCAGGGCTAAAAAAAGTGCGAGTGGGCTTCTAGAAGAATCGTGTAGTTCGAGAACAGTTGAGAGATTGTAAATTTTTGTGACCGGGTAGGAAGAACTTACGTACCTAATATTCTTCGAATTTCTGAGTTCCTACTTTGTCACATATATACCGAAGTGAATTTTTGATAATGTACGATTAAAATTCGAGAAAATTTTTAAATTTAAGTGTAAAATTATTTANTTATTCTAAAATGATAAATTGATGGAGAATGTGTGGCTGAAAAAGAAGAAAAAGTAATTGATGTAATGAAAAATATTTTTTATTGAAGAATGTGTGGTTGAAAATGAGTAAAAGAATGAAAATTAAAATTTTAATGTGTACCAAACAGAGGCTTTGATTATGAATTTCAAACAGTGGCTTAGGATCGAGTCAAACAAGACGATCTTTGTCATAATTATCAAACTAGACTCGATCATCAATCCAAATAAATCATTTAATCTTTGAATCACTGGTTTAACAAGTTGATCATTACAAGATCATGATTACCACAAACAGGAGAATTTATCCTAGAAGCGAAAAAACTGCGTAAACTAAGTGGGATGCTCACAAGGGTTAAATTAATTAATTAATTTTTTTTTGTAAAAAAAAATATATATATATATTTTATTTTATTCAGTTTGCTAAAACTGAGTATATATTTCTCACATTATTGCATGAGGTTTTACAAATGTTATACTGGTCAAGGTTTTGATGTTTTATGGAGGAGTGTAGGTTCAAATTTCTCCTGTGCAATTATGATATAAATTTTTGTTTTGTAAGATTCTGACGTTCTCTAAACCCGTCCAGTTCAAAGGGTTATGTATCGATCTTAGCGATTCTTGATTGGTTCTAATAGATCAATTAATATCACACGGATCGGCTATCAAATTTGTTGGTTCTCTGACCGGTCCAATCTCATTTAGCTCTTGTTTGATGATATTTTTTTGTTGAAAAATATTTTTTGTACAGTGAAAGTGGATCATTATGTGATTATGTGCAGTCTTATCATTGTGCTATCACGTCTAACAATTGATTTTTATTTTTATTTTATTTTTTTTGAATGCACATTCGTAAAATCCCAAAACTACCTAGCAGCTTTTGTCACGATGCCAAAAAAAAAAAAGGCAATGTTGTAATTGCGAATTGGTTCTTTGATGGTATGAATGAAAAATGTATTTTTCAACGGGTATAAGTGTTGTAAGATAAATTAAAGTCTGCCGGGGGCTGGTAATTTTCAATAAACACAACATTTGTTCAATAAATTGAGATCACTTCAAAATGCCAAATTAAAGGCAGTCAAACAGGGCTTAATAATTACGATCTTTTTTTTTTTTTTTTTTGTGTACCCAGGTATCCTAATTTTGCCAGACTAATTTCTTGGACCACCAGCCACCGGCCCCTCCGTAACTGGCGGAGGTAAACCGCAGGTTATGCCCGAATTGATCAGGGTTCGAGCACCCCTTATACTCTTGTTCCGAAGGGAGCCTTCCTCCATGGTTAT
>CAIGRF010055657.1:1906-14972 GCA_903798235.1 Fraxinus ornus
TCCAATTCTACAGTAAATCAATTCTCATTTTCAACCACACATTCTTCAATAAAATAATATTTTCCATCACATCAATAATTTTTTCTTCTTTTTCAACCACACATTTCCCATCATATCACTATTCAAAATCAATTCTTCCTCCAAAAAATCTCTACCAAACATGCTCTAAAATCGGATTAAAATTGAAAAATTAACAATTATTTTTGACTTTTATTAGACGAGTAAGATCCAATAATGGCCACATTTTCAATTTTAATTGAATTTTAAGCACGAGTGAATACGCCCCTAATTCTTTTATGGAAATTAAATCCCATCCCATTTGAAACAAAGACCAGAAACTTGGAAACCGTAAAATATATACACTTACGCGTTTGTGTGTGTGTTGCATGCCCCATGCAAATATTCACGCGTATAATTGAAGTGATAAAATAGGTTTTCACATTCACACAATAATATAAGCGCTACTTGGAAACCAACCTGCATTTTTATCTTTTACAATTGGCCGGTTTGAATTGCATTATTTTTTAGGGAAGTTGAAATTTTTTTTCAACAAATGTAGTGTTTGATAGGATAATTTTTTTAGAGAATTGGTTTTCCCATTTGCACCCTCACGCGCACATTTTCTAGGGAATTGGTGAATTGGTTTTCTTGCCTTTTTGTGGTAAAAGTTTTTCCAGTTTTTTTTTTTTTTTGGCAATTGAAATTTTTTTAGACACAATAGTAAAAAATGTTTTCACTTTTATTGACAAATTTCATATAAACAAAGCCAAACGAATAGTATTCGGTAGGGTAATTTTTTTCTTGACAATTGGAACAAATTATAGACCCAATGGTAGAAAAATTATCACTTTAATGAATAATTTTCATTTAAAAAACGAACACCAAACTTTCAACATTTTTCAGGTGAATTATACCAATCAAGCACAATTAATTATAAGTATCAATAAAATAATTTTTAGGCAATTCAATTTCTCGTAAAACATTTTCTTTCTACCCATTTTCCACATTTGCAATCAAACAAACCCTTACTTGAGGTCAAAACTATTTTTGTTTTTGTTTTTTCCATTTAATTGAGTGGTTTCCGACCAATAAAAACTACTTATTATGAATAGAGAGGTGCTACGTGTCGGCGCCCCCCAATAGGGGACCGTCATGTGTACATTATGGATCCCTTTACACATAGAATTTTCCTTATGAATAATGCTATTCTTCAATAGTGAACAACAATCTATATAGCATTGAGTGTGAAATCACATTATTTAATTAAGTCGTGATGAGGTTTATTCATTGAAGGTACTCTTAAAGATAGAGAATTGAGTACCAATAACCAACTTTTTTTTAAAAAAAAAAAATCATTTTTCGTAAAAGGTGGAAATAAAAGAAAACTATTGATTAGAATCATAATTGGTTTCAATATCTGACTAGATGTTTATAAACAAGATAAATAGGTGAATAATACTTATAAATGTTAAAAAATGTATGAATAGCAGTAATTGACCAAAAATATTTTTTGATCAAAATGTTATATAAATATAATACCTCGAAACACCTGTATATGGATATTTGCATCAGTTATGCTACATGTACAGAAAAAATTGATAGAATTTTTAAAGCAAATATACCCTACAAGTGCCATAAAGTATTAATGGTTTAATATTAATGCACAAGTGTCTTTTGTTGTTATTAACTCATCAAATCATTTGTTTACAGGATTTTAAGAATAGTCAACGAGTGGATTAATCACCTTAGAAGGCGTAGAAATTGAGTTTTTTTTTTTTTTATCAAATAAATTCAGAATTCTATTCCGATTATGGCTTTTAATTTTCGTTATTATCTAGATGTTAGTTGTTAATTAAGATTAATCATTAATTAGATTTTTTATTCGCTATCTTAATGGCAGGAAATTAAGTTATTTTTGAATTGAAATAAAATATTAATTATTGAGAATTTTTCTTCAATTTGTCGAATCAATGATTTTGCAGTCAAGATCAAGAATTCGATATTTCTTGTAAAGAATCAACGATTATTTGATTTCTAAATTCACGGTGTTCTTTGTGAAGCAATGTATTTTTTGTTTGTCATTATTATTTATCACTTCCGCGCTACATCACATGCACGGAAGTTACAGTGATCACTATTCAAGTATTTATCAATTTAAATACAATTAGAAAAAGCAAATCAAAATTAAGAGCCTGTTTTGTAGGGCTACTAATCAGATTAAAATTGAAAATATGGCCGTTGTTGGTCTCACTCGTCTAATAAAAGTCAACAATAACGGCTAGTTTTTTAATTTAAATCCGATTTTAATCTCTACCAAACACCCTCTAAAATGTTCACGTAGTTTAAGATACACATCACCAAGACTTAACACTTAAGCAAACACATCATCAAACAAAAGCTTGGGCAATAAGCTACGTTGTAGTTTTACTTTAGTAAACATTGCAAGTAATTTTACATAAGCAATTGGGTCACTCATAGAGGTCAATTCTATCACTTGAGTCTGAAAGGTTGAACTTGAATTTTGACTTCATCAAACTTTCTAAACAAGGAAATAATTTCAATGTTCCTATTATTTTTGTAACAAGAAAAAAATACAATTATTTTATTTAAATAATTACGTAACTCCTTATCCTTATGTACAAGTAACATTATTCCTCAAAATATAACATTTTTTTTAATTGTTATTAGTACTTTTTGTTTTCATGGGAGGGAGAAGATGTTTGAAAGGATAATTTGCAGTTTGCACCACATTTCTATGGCAATGGAGGTTCTTAATTTTTGTTCATTTTAACATTTATGTTTGAGCGAAATTATTTTGGAAGAATGTATTCTAAAATAGTAGATTGATGAAGAATGTGTGGTTGAAAAAGAAGGAAAATTTATTAATGTAATGAAAAATATTATTTTATTGAAGAATGCGTGGTTAAAAATGAGTAGAAGAATGAAAATGAAAATTTTAATATGTACCAAACAAGGACTAAATCAGAAAGTAATATAATGCAGAAACAAGAAAAAGAACATTTTCGTGAAAAACAACAATACTACCTCGTCCTCAAATAAGTCAATTCCACGTGTTTCTCTCCCAGTCGTCCGCCTCTCTCGCTCTACAACTCGTTTCCCTGTTCAGCTCTTCTCACTCCTATTCCTATATATACAACACACATGTTTAAGCTTTTGTAACATTTATTCATAAAACAACTTTGAAATCCCACAAAACAGAAAGAATATATCACCTCACTAGTCACTCCTATTGATTCGGACTTCCGTTCTTAACCCGCCAATCCTTCTCTATTTTATCGGCTCAAACATTCTCGTACATTAAGGTAAATTTTTAAATCCTTCTTGTTTTGTTTTTCTTTTCTGGTTTTCCTTCTAGTTCTTAACCCGCCATTCCTTCTCTATTTTCCCGGCTCAAACATTCTCGTACATTAAGGTAAAATTTTAAATCCTTCTTGTATTCTTTTTCTTTTCTGGTTTTCCTTCTGAACAACATGGTGATTCAAGTTTTCTTTTTAATTCACGAATTGGTTTTTCGACATTATAGATTTGTCTGTGAATTTTTATAAAACAGGTTATGTGTTCTCTGCATTTTGTTTGATTGGTGTGTTTGAGCTGTTTTAATTGGAAAAATCTAGGTCAGTTTTTTTGTGTTATATGTTAACTATACTGAAAATGCCCTCAAATATCTCTCTCTCTTCTTCTTCTTCTGTTAAATTTTTTTTTTTCCGTTTGATGGGATCTATGTGACATTTGCTTTCTGTACTGGCAGTGTTACTGTCCGTCTTATTTTAAATAATTTATCGAAAATGATGTTGGGTTTGTTTTGTTTGATTTTCTTGAAGTTAAACGTTGTAATGTAATATTGACTTACAAGTAAATATTTCCCTTGACAAAAATCCAGGTGCCTACTCTGTTCATCATCCATTCGGAGATTGCATGGGGTTATCTTGTTCGTGTCTGGTCGGTATTTATAGTGATTTAGAGAGTGGTTTTGAATCTGTCATTTTAAAATCGATTAACCTTAGGGATGTCGAACCAACAATAGGGATGGGGAAAATGTTGACTGAAGGATCTTTCAGCTTCAGGACAAGAGAAGATAAATGCGCATGCCAAGAAATGATTAGTCCAGTTTCGATAGAGGGAATCCCACAGTTGACTGGATTGAAACCTAGCAGCCCCAAACATGAGGCTGCTGTAAAGTTGCAGAAAGTGTACAAAAGCTTCCGAACACGAAGAAAGTTAGCAGATTGTGCTGTTCTTGTGGAACAGAGCTGGTGGAAGCTATTAGATTTTGCCCAACTCAAGCATAGTTCCATTTCATTTTTTGATCTTGAGAAACACGAGACTGCCGTGTCACGCTGGTCGAGAGCAAGAACAAGGGCTGCCAAGGTGACGTTCAATTACTGTTATTGTGCACTTGTGCAAACTTAGCTTTGATAAAAGCTATGAATTTTCTTACATTGATTACCGTTTTCATCGCAGGTTGGGAAAGGTTTATCAAAGAACAGCAAAGCCCAAAAACTTGCTTTACAACATTGGCTCGAAGCGGTGAGAAATCCGTTCTCTAATAGCCTTACTTTCTATATTATGCCATTCTTTGTAATCAAGAATTGTTGCTGACTCTTTCTTTTGGTGTAGAGCAGATTGATCCCCGACATCGTTATGGGCACAATCTGCATTTCTATTATGTGAAATGGCTGAATTCTCAAAGCATGGAACCCTTCTTCTACTGGTAATTATCTGCCAAGTTAAAATATTTATTTTGTCACAAGAAATGTTCAAGTGGAGATATAATTTTTACATTTTGATATTAACCATACTATTCTGATTGTGCAGGCTTGATATAGGAGAAGGCAAGGAGGTTAACCTCGTCGAGAAATGTTCTCGATCAAAACTTCAACAACAGTTCATCAAGTATCTTGGTCCGGTGTGTCCTTATTCTCTCATTATTCTCTTTCTCGGTTCAATTTTAATCGAATAATTCTTCCAACCTCAGAGAATTTTAATACTTAACAGTTTTCCAATATTCTCTCACAGATGGAAAGAAAGGCTTATGAAGTTGTAGTGGAGAACGGAAAACTCTGCTACAAGCAAACAGGGGAGCTCCTGGACACCACTATAGAACCAAAAGCTGCTAAGTGGATTTTTGTCCTGAGCACCTCTAGAACATTGTACGTAGGCAAGAAAAAGAAAGGCACATTTCAGCACTCCAGTTTCCTGGCTGGAGGAGCCACATTGGCAGCCGGGAGGATTGTTGTCGAAAATGGAATCTTAAAGGTAATTTTACACTATGAAAACTTGAAAAGAAAATATCGTCATTCAAAAACATTATTTTGTTACTTGATTTTTTCCCATTTGAATGTCAACTTAAATTCATTCTTTGGTGAATTTCGACAGGCAGTCTGGCCTCACAGTGGCCATTATCGGCCGACCCCAGAAAATTTTAAGGACTTCGTATCATTTCTCAGAGAGAATAATGTGGATCTCGCGGATGTTAAGGTATTGAAAAATTTATAATTTATCTTTTGATGTCCACTATGATCTAATGCTTTGTATTAAACATGCACTTATGTTTTGCACAATGAGAAATTAAGATTTAAAGGCGAGTAATTTTAATCTTTTTTTATCCAGCTTGATTCCATTGACGATGAAGACGAAGAATCTGCGGGAAAGAAGGGAGGTTTATACTTGAGAAGTAACTCCTCCGAAGAAGACTTGGCTGAAAAGGATCGATTAGAGACCGTAGAAAACGATACTGAAGACTCCATTTTGCATAAAGTTGTATCAAGAGAAGAAGAAGAAGAAGAAACTCCTGCGGCAGTAGAGATGCCTGAATCAAGAACATCTCATTACTTCAGTAAAAAACTTACTACTCTAGAAATACCAAGCAAAGACGATTTGTTGGAGACATTAAAGATTGAAAACAGGGTGGTAGAATTAAGAAGTCAAAATTTCTTGCTGGAATCACCTATGGGTGGCTATGAAACGGCAGAGGAGTCTTTTGCTTCAAAGCCTCGTTCCGTCAATCAAGAGCATGACACGTCTGATCAAGAACATGATGAGAGTAATGAGGAGATCATTTCAGAAGAATCAATTCTCCAGAGGATAAATTCTTATAAAGATATGAAGTCATTTCAATTAGGGAACAAATTATCTTGCAAATGGAGTACAGGAGCTGGACCCCGAATAGGATGTCTAAGAGACTATCCTTCGAGGCTCCAGTACCATGCTTTGGAGCAAGTGAATTTATCCCCAAGAACTAAAAACGCCACTTATTTAAGATTAGACTCCCCTTCTCGGGAATCAACACCGACCGGCTTTGGTAGGGAAACACCGACTTGTTCTAGCTCATCTCCTCTAGACAAATCGAATCTGTCTCATAATAGCAGTCACCTTTCTATGACGCAGTCCTCCCTTTCTGTGAAGGAACTTACTAAATTTAGTTGCTGAAACACAAGTAGTCACAGTTTATTTTTTTTATCCATTCTTTTGTTTGAATAGAATAAATGATATGGCAATTTTCGATAGGAATTCTTAAAACTATATATATATATTTTATATTAGTACTTGTATTCGAGTTTTGTTTTATCATCTTGTACAGTACAGGATGAAAAAGTTGTAAAATCTTGTGGGTTTTGTACCCCTTGCAATTCAAAAGGAAATATTTTAAGTTCTTTCAACCGTTCTTGTTCTATTTTTGTGGGCATTTATATATGCATGGCTTTTGAATTTTGATTACTAATGTATTGCTTCATGAAAATAGGCTCCAACAATTTTCCGCGTTCTCTAACGTTGAATTTGACTTGGTCTAGCATTTTGAAGTGGCTTACAAGATATGGGGTCAACTCTTTGTTTAGAATGCTTTGATCTTTGAAAAGTTGGTATTTTGTGTGCAAAGCAAATTTCAGACCAGATAATGTTTATTTTCTTTCATCAAAAAAGTAGAATCCCAGCACTGAATCTTTAATTTTTCAACGGTTGACCATGTTATCTCACATCAAAAGAGCTAATTGGTGCACATTATTTTTAAAAGAATGCATTTTTTGGTTGATGTGATGGAGAATGTGTGGTTGAAAAAGAAGGAAAAATTATTGATGTGATGAAAAATATTATTTTATTGAAGAATATGTGGTTGAAAATGAGTAAAATAATGAGAATGAAAAAATTTATGTGGATCAAACAGGGGCTAAGAAGAGAAATTGCTCAAAAATACAAGTGGAAGAGTAGATCACCAAGACGATTTTCGTGCTCAATTCATCCAATCATTCAACACCTCAATGAAGAAACCGAAACACTTATGGTTGCTTCTTATTATCCACAAACGATGCACGAATGAAGGTGATCACGATATGAAATTAGCCACAAAGGCAGGAAGAAGAAGAAAAACAGTGGACGCAATCAAAGAGAAAAGCATCAATGTTTTTCTAAAGATAGAGGAAACAATTACACACACAAGGAGACAACCAATAAATATATGAGTCATGCTGGGGTACAAAAAATTTGACAAAAACTTTGACAAAATGGCATGTGTCGCCCCCCTATTCGGGGGGCGCCTGTCCGCGTCAGGCGCCCCCCCAATAGGTGGGCGACACATGTCATTTTGTCAATATTTTTGTCAAATTTTTTTGTACAAATAGCTTTTCCCTAAATATATAACATTAGGGTACAGTGATGGGCCAAGCCCATTAAGGTAGATAAGTGGGCTAAGTGCACCACTAATCGAGCTAACATTATTAGCTATCCAAATAAGTGGATAAGAGCCATGAACATCACTAATTAAATTAGAATGCTTTCAATGACCCAATAGTGTTAAGATCGAGTCATTTAATTGAGGTGTCGATTTTCGTTCAGTCATTTGGTTGATGCCGACTAAGAAAATATACTTAGTTACATCATTGTTCAAGATGTCGTTTGACAACAATTTGTCCAACAAAACTCCACTTTGGTGTCAAATGACCTACAATGAAGACATTATCACTTGTTAGTAACAATTTCAAACAGGGGAACCGATAAAATTAAAAATTAGTTACCTTGATCGATGTTTAGAAGGTCCTTGCAACTTTTAAATTTCACCAATGGCATCACCTTAATGTCTATGTTCAAAGGATTATATTGTGTATGTATCTTTTCAAGTCTTATAACTTCTTGTGATACAATATCTCTAATAAAGTGTAGCCAACATCAATGTGCTTTGGTGCGTTCGTGAAAAATAGAATTTTGGCATAGATGTATAGTAAACCTCTAAACAACAAAACTTCTTTAATTGCTTTAGTAGTAGCAATATAATCAGATTCTGTTGTGGATAGTACAAATATGTGTTGTAACTGTGATTTCCAACGAACACAAGAGTTGGACAAAGTAAACACATAGGAAAAAGTTGATTCTCTATTCTCTCTATCACCAGCATAGTCTGCATCTATAAAACCTTTTAGTTTTACACCTTTTTATATTAGCACCAAACTTTAGACCTACATTACTAATTCCCTTTAAATACCTTAGCATCCATTTTAAGGCTTCCCAATGCTCAGGACCCGGATTAGACACATCCACTAAGAGCACTAACAACAAATGCTAAATCCGATCTAGTGAAAACCATCAAATACATAATAGATCCATTCACATTAGAGTATGGGATCCTACTTATATACTCTCTCTTTTTTCATTACATGGAACTCAATATTTAGATAACACAAAATTATTAGTTAAATGTAATGTAACAAGTTTGCAATCATATATGCCAATTTTTTTAACATATTTGAAATATAAGAGGATTGATGCAAAAACACAACAGAATTTGACCTATCTGTTTCAATTTTCATACCTAGAATTCTCTTAAATTTACATAAATATTTCATTTCAAATTCGCTATTCAACTTTGTTTTTATCTTGCTTATCCACTTAGGTGATGAACAAACTAAGAGTATATCATCCACATATAACAATAAAAGCACATAATCATTATTAACATCATCATATTGGAAGTATAGACAATTGTTGCAAAATAATCCCGCAAGCGTACGGGATCGTTGTACAAGTAATAAATGTGATGAGTGAGTTATCGTTCCACAAGGAATAATATTTAATTCTAGTGCAATCAATATATCTAAATTCGAAACAATAACAAGATATGGTGGATTTTTCTTTAACTATGCTCTAAAACTACGAAAACAATAAAATTATGGTTTTTTAAATAAATGTGAAAGAGTGAATTGGATGTCTGATTCCACTAAGTGACTCTAGCATTCAATTCTCAATTTGTGATAATTACTTCAATCATTGCATTTGTGACGATCGATAATTCCACTTCTATTTATTATTCTTTTCCAAGATATAATAAACATATATTGATCACGACACGATCATATTCCTAGTTCTCATTCATATGATGAATATGCGTTAAAATATAGGATTATCACACAAAATCGCACACTTCACAAATATTATTCCTAATATTTATTCTTCATGTGTTCCACATACAATGTTCTACTTATCGTGAGTTTTTCAATACTACGAATAAGCAACTAATTGCCATAATGGTGCGCAA
This sequence comes from Fraxinus ornus, assembly GCA_903798235.1. Lineage (NCBI taxonomy): Eukaryota > Viridiplantae > Streptophyta > Magnoliopsida > Lamiales > Oleaceae > Fraxinus > Fraxinus ornus. The sequence goes on from CAIGRF010055657.1 coordinate 11,451, forward strand.
ACATTAAAACAATATGAAAAGGTATGTATATGGAATCACAATGCGAGAATCAAACTAAAAATCACAAGTCTTGAATTAAAAACTAGAAATCAAATAGTTTCATCATCCATCCAACACAAATAAACTTAGCCTAGCATCATGTTATGTAAATTACAAAATAAGATTTGAAAAAACATCACCCAAAATGAAAAATAATGAATGAATAGTGAAAACTCAATTGTTTCTTTGTATTTCTTCAACCCGGACTTTGAATCTTCAATCTCTTGTGATAATCGCCTTTGAATCTTGTGCTAGACCATTCCTTTTGGTGAAAATTTGGATTTGATATGCTCTCAGTCATTCACGCCGTTCATCCCCCTTAGAAAGTATGTTAAAATTGATTTTTATGGAAATTTGGATAAAACTATAAAAGTAGGCCGTTCAGTCCCAGAAATGGCCTGTGCGCGTGCGCTGTGTATATGCTTGCCCGTGCGCAGTACAAATATTTCACTCTCGATAAATAAAAGCTAAACCCGTGCGCGCGCGAGAGAATATGCATGTGCGCGCGCGCATGTATAAAAACTTTCAATTGTTGCACTTTGGTCCTCGGGTTGCATTCTTTATTTATTTTGGTTCTTTATTTGTATTTTCTTGACCCTCCATCTTCCAATCTCGTGTAATTGACTCCACATCTCTCCAATCATCGATACCAGGTCCGAATCATCTATTAACACTTTGCGATTTAGTCCCCAAACTTTGGATTAGGTCCAATTTAACCAATTTTCTTCAATTCCATGGTTTAACAATGAGATGTACCTAGCAAACAAAATATATACAAAATTAAGTCTCAATTCACTTAAAGTAACGACAATTACCTTAGTTTAACGGCACAAATAAGTGTATAAAATACACTTATCAACAATTATCAAACTTACTCTTTTGAAACCTTATAGTGAGTACAAAAAAATCAAATATTTTATACAACTGTCTAGGTGATTGATTTAGGCTATGTAAAGATCTTTTTAAGAAGAATACAAGATCAGGTTTTAGTTTATTTTTAAAACCTTTTGATTCATAAAGATTTGTTCATCAAGTTTACTATGAAAAAAAATAATAATTTTTACATCAAATTGTTCAAGTTCCTAATCAAAACGTGGAACCAATGCAAGCACGAACCTAATAGAGGTGTATTTTACAACTGGTGAAAAAATCTCGTTATAATCAACACCTCCCTTTTATGTATACTATTTGGCCACCAACCTAACTTTAAATCTTAAGGGTTCGATGCACTAGTATCCTTATTAACGTTAAAAACCCACTTACAGTAAACTGTAGATTTATTCTTAAGACTAGGTACTAGTTCCTAAATTTGATTCTTTTCTAAGGAAAGCATCTCCTCTTTCATTGCCTTAAACCTCTCTTCAGATTGTTCACTATTCATCGCCTCCTCAAAATTTTTTGGCTCTATATTAACTAGCTCATCATAGTTAGCATGAGCAGAAGCCAACTCAGACTTATTCTAGGCGCTCTTGATTGTCTTCTCTCTCTATCCCTAGCTAAGTTATAATTTGCTAAGGGATTATCTTCCTCGGGATGCTTTTCTATCCCTATTCCCTCTCTATTCTCCACCTCAGGTTGCTGAACTAGAGTCTCCACCTCACTAGGAGTAGCAGGGACATATGTGTTGAGTTTTCCTAACTCTACCTTCAACTGATCTCTCTCTTCACCTTGTTCTTCTTCACTCACAGGTCCAGATTTAGATTTAAGGCACAATATTTCACACTCGTTGATTGTAAAATCTCTACTCACAATGATGCTGGGGAATTAAATGAGATAAGCTGATTTACTAGAGCGGAACCACGTTTGAAGATCTGTAAAATCGAGAGATGTGAATCTGTTGCTTTAGGGCCATTACTATTCGCCTTAAAGTTTCGGGAAATATACCATCGTGATTGATCAATACTTGCAAGCTGAGCGTTCAGGGACAAAATCTTCCAAAATTTTCTATATAATCTGAAACACGAAATTAACGATATCAGTACATTAAGAATTATAATACGAACAACCTGTCTGAAGAAAGCTCCTCCAAAATTGTCGCCATGAGCTGTCGCCTTCACGCGTTGCCTAGGAAAGAGCACCTTTGCCCGCTGAGTATGGGTATGGCCTCCGTTTCTCTGGTCGATGTCTAGTTTGGTCCAAATCGACAAACACCTCAATGAAGATATTGAAACAAAACCCCTCAACTCTTCCACACTTATGGTTTCTTCTTATCACCTACATAGGATGTACAACGGAAGGTGTATTTGCGGTATGACATTGGCCACAAAAGCAGGAAGAAGAAGAAAACAATGGATGCAGTCACAGAGAGAAGCAACCGTGTTTTCCTAAAGGCAGAGGAAGCAATTAAACGCATAAGAAGCCAAGGAAGACAACCAATAAATATATAACATTAGGATACAGTGATGGGCTAAGCCCAATAAGGTAGATAAGTGTGCTAAGTGTACCATTAAGTGAGCTAACATTTATAAGTCATTCAAATAAGTGGGAGACGGGCTAATTAAATTAAATTAGGTTGCTTTCAATGGTCCAAATGGTTTTAGGGTCAGGTTATTTCATTAAGGTGTCAGCTTTCTTCAGTCATTTGGTTGATGCCGACTTAGAAAATATACGGAGTTATATTATCGCCCGGGAGGTCATTTAACAATAATTAGCCAAACAGGAAAATTCTAAGAACTGGTCCGGGGGAGACTTCATAATGTTATGTAATCCTAAAGATTTTTTGTTTCAGTTATGACAATTATATGTGAAATGGGAAAGACGAGTTTTCGTAATATACATTCACGGTAATGATCCCTTATTTAAGAATCAGAGGACCTATGCTGTTGGAATTGACACCTCTTGTAGGCCTTGTTGGTGTTGCAAATAAAAAGGACAACAATGATGTAAAAGATGAACTTTGAAAGAGGTAGAATCAAAGCTCAAACGGTACCATAACCGTCTATCAATTAGCACGTCAACGTATTCTGAGTGGAACGGTGAAGCCAAAGGCAAAGGGAATGAAATTAAACCTTAATAAATATCATGTTGCGTTTAAAGAAAGAGAATAATACATACTTGCAACAAAATTGATTTAAGAAATAGCACATGTTAATTCTGATCAAGATGAAAACTTCCATGAGTTGTGATGTAATGAAAAATGCAGAACATAAAGAGTCATAAAATGCAGACATAATAAATCATAGGCAAAAAAATTTGTTAACTGATGTGTGGGCAAGAAAATGGGAGGACATTTATGAGGTTTTGCTGTCATATAGATCCAAAACAAAGGATAGTTACTTTTAAGATTTGAGGTTTCATCTTAAAATGTCAACCTTATTAAGAAGAGTAGCATAAACTCTTATAAATTGGTCTATGTTTTCATCTTTATTCGATATAAAATTTTATTCCTTAACATGCCCCCGCAAGATGGTGGCTCGTTTGAGCATACCAATCTTAAGATCCGTGTGCTCAATTTTCTTGAGTCTTAATTGGGTCGAATTGCTC
>CAIGRF010055660.1:7222-23179 GCA_903798235.1 Fraxinus ornus
TTCACTATGTTTACAGTTTACCAAACTTTTTTCATCATTTTTATTAATTTTAAATGAGATAAAATGATAATTTTAGCATTCCAACAACATGATTCACAAATGATTTAAAAGAGTGATAAATGTTGTTTGTTCATTTGATACAGAGATAATTCGTCACATTTATAATTATATCGATTGAGTTGTTTTGTCTAATTTAATATAGGTTGTGTTTTATATCAGGAAAAAAATATTTTAAGATTCACCAACTTCATATTCATGGTTATTTAATATTATATGAATATTAAACTATTAAAATTTATTGAATAATCAGATTTCTTGAATAAAATATTATAAAAAAAATTTGTCAAAATTTCAAAGTAACGCGTTTTCCAATTTTCTGTTTTGAGAAACCGTTTTTCAGAATGACAAAAAGAACGCATTTTCAACAATTTCAAAACAGACACTCAAAACAGAAAACACAAAAATGAATTCAAAATTCAAAACACAAAACAGAAATACAAAGAGAACGATCCCTTACTTTTCTTGAAATTCATTTTCTTTCCACTTATTTTTCACCACTTTTACTTATTGAATTGTAGAACCCTATTTTAGCGGGATTTGCATTTCCCACTTTTTTAACATTTTATTCAAAATCCCGCCACCATATTCTTCTCAGGATTACCTGCAAAAACCCCTTCAGAAAACACACACTCAGATTCAATTATTCTTTACTCCTTAGATTGAATTTAAAATGCGGCAGAAAGACGATGCAAGCCACCAGTTGAGCGCAGCGAAGAGGGCGTACAAGAGCGCGGCCGAGGTGGGGAACCGACAGGAGGAGGCGCGGTGGGCGAACGTGATTGGGGACATACTGAAGAACCGTGGTGAGTACGTGGAGGCTCTTCGATGGCTGCGAGTCGATTACGATGTCTCTGTCAAGTACTTGCCGGAAAAGCAGCTGCTTCCGACGTGTCAGTCCCTCGGCGAAGTCTATCTCCGCCTTCAGCACTACAGGGATGCCCTTATTTATCAGGTATGGACTTTACTATTTTGGAATATTATTGCCCGTATTGTGATTCTGTTCTGGTTGTTTGGAATTTGGAGACGATGAACAGAACCCTGTTCAATTCTATATCAGATGGGCGACGTATAGTTACAAGTGGGGGTTAATGGGTGTTATTCCTGAAAAACGGCTTACTAAATCGGATTTAATTGTAGGGACATTTCTATTTGGTTATCCATAAATTTTTAATTGGGGTTTTCTCCAATTTCCTTCACTAAAAGTTAATGGTTTCGAGAACTTGTCCGTGAACAGTCAAATTCAAATTTGAAATATATCATTGGTGATTAATACGATATTCTGCCCCAAATTCGTTTATTTGAATTTCTGTCGATTTATGAATGCCTGTCCTTAGCACACATTTCTTAACATCGCCCAGAAAGAACAAATTGATGAATCATGTATTGGGTGACAACTTTTCTCATTTTCTACTTAAGCAACTTTATTTGCTTTCTTTCTGTTATCTAAATTCAGATATTTCATTTCCTCTCTATGTTTTGTGTCAACCTAATTCCTAATCTATGTGAAGTTACACTTCTGCAAAGAAGTCTCTCAATGTTCTTTTATCTGTTCAGTTTCTGCACTTCAATATTACTCTGTTGAATTTCCATTGTTTATACCTGGCAGAAAAAGCATTTAGAGCTTGCTAAGGATGCAGATGACCTCATTGAGCAACAAAGAGCCAGCACTCAGCTTGGTCGAACTTACCATGATATGTTTTTATCTGATGGTGACCACAACTCAGTTAGGAATGCAAAGAAGTATTTCAAATCTGCCATGAAACTTTCTCAAATTCTTAAGGAGAATCCGCCATTGAACAAATGTTCTTTAATAAAGGAGTACATTGACGCCCATAATAACCTGGGAATGCTTGAGATGGATCTTGATAACTACAATGAAGCAGAGAAATTTCTTACAAGAGGACTACAGATATGCGATGAAGAAGAGGTCATAGAGAATGATGACACACGTAGTAGGCTTCATCATAACCTGGGAAATCTTTACACAGAGCTCAGGAGATGGGGTAAAGCTCAGGAGCACATTTCAAAGGATATCATAATTTGTAAGCAAATTGGGCACCGACAAGGGGAGGCAAAGGGTTATATTAATCTTGGCGAGTTGAACTACAGAAATCAAAAGTATAATGAAGCCATCTTTTCTTATCAAAAGGCGCTTGATCTGGCAAAATCCTTGGAAGATGAGGATGTGTTAGCTGATCAAATTGATAGAAATATTGAAATTGTTAGAGAAGCAATGAAGGTGATGGATGAACTCAAGAAAGAGGAGCAGAATCTTAAAAAGCTAGAAAGAAACACAGAAATGGCTAGAGGCATGGCAGGTGAACGGAAGTTTCTCTTGAAACAGAATGCATCCCTTGATTGTCTTGTAGAGAAATCAAGGATGATATTTTTATGGATAAAGGTATGCATTGACCATTTATATTCTATATCCTATATTCTTTCTTTTATTTACTCTTCTGCTCCTGGTTTTTTCTAGCCGAAAATTTCACTCCACTATAACTGAAGGTAAAAAAATTTAAGATTTCCTTTTGATGTTCCAGGAACCTTGAGAACATCTGGACAAGAGTATATTTTCTTTTTATCTATTATTCTCTCATTATTGAGTAATTAATATATTCAAATTATAAACTCCGTATATTTTGTGGTTAGCTTCATGAATACGGCAAGAAGAAGAAGAGGATAGCAACTGAGCTCTGTGACAAAGAGAAACTAAGTGATTCATTTTTAGTCATTGGAGAGTCATACCAGAAGCTTCGAAAATTCACCAAAGCCCTTAAATGGCTCAGGAAGAGCTGGGAAACCTACAAGTCAATTGGCAGCTTGGAGGTGACCTAAATTATTATTTTATTTTGTGCTCTATATCATTGTCATCTGTAGCCGGTGGACTTTTATAAAAGATAAGTGTTTCAGGGGCAAGCATTAGCAAAGATAAACATTGGAGATGTTTTGGATTCTGTTGGTGATTGGAGGGGTGCTCTAAATGCTTTCGAAGAGGGGTACAGGCAAGTAGCTTTTCTAGTTACTTTTACTATTTCTCTTAATGGAATGCCTTTAAATTTAAGGCATATTCAATTAATTACGAGCTCAATAACTGTAAACTACTTGGTTATTTTGCAGTGAACTATATAGTCATAAGCATGCAGTATTTGGTTCTTCTCACAAATATTAGTTCATTAGTTATTCAGTGCTTGGTTCATGTTCAATTAACTATTTCTGCAATAAATATTCAGTACTCCCTACTCGGTACTTCTCACATATCTAGTTATAAATTAGTTTTGTGTTTTTCCTATAGTGTTTGATACCTATCTTCAAGAAAATCTTTCCAATGTTTCTCTCTTTCTTCCCTCTCCATAAATACACAAAAAGACACAACAAACACACATATGATAACCGTACCATATATATTATCGACAATATGCTTGAGTGGTTGTGAATCTGCCCGTATTTCTGCATGCATTCAGCACACCAGTACAGATGATGCCTAATTGAACTAGGTCTGAATGATGATCGGAAACTGTTGCATGGTTTTCTTGTTAATATCTCACAGCAAAATATTCTTGAGAAGATTTATATGATCTGTTCTCATGGTGTTATTCTTTGTCGCAGGATAGCTGTTCACGCAAAGCTTTCTTCTGTTCAGCTTTCTGCTCTAGAAAATATACACTATAGCCACATGATCCGCTTTGATAACATTGAAGAGGCCAGGCAAGTTCTGCATTTTATTTCATTCCAAAACATCTTTGCACTCTTGGTTATGGAAATAAAATGAAATCTCTGAAAAGATGGTTTACCAAGAAAAGTAATCTGTCTTGGGCTCCAAGCTTTCATTTTTTGTATTTGAATCCTCATAATTGCAAATGCTTACTTCATTGTGTTTCTTTCTTTTAGAAAAAATCATATAAGTTAAAATTGCACATTGAAGTTATCTTTGGCTGCTGTGTAGGAAGTCACAATTGCTAATTGACAAACTAAAGCAGTCAGAAAGTAGAGAGCTTGAGGCTGAAGATATGGCAGTGGACTGCTGTTCTGAAACTGAAACAGAGTTGGATGATCTATCTCTGGATGAAAGATCTCACGGTAGCTTTACACCAGAGAAAAGTAAATTGAATTCTACAAAATCAAAATTTAATGACACTCCAGATGAGTTGGATGAAGATACTCCCTTGACATCCCTTTGTCAACCTAAAAGAAATTTAGCAAAGCTGAGAACTGCTCATGCAGCTATAACCAAAGCTTCTACCAAGCCACCTGAATCGTCAACCCAAAGCACATCCAGATCTTCTGGAAGCCTGACAATTGGTCGTAAACGTGTTCGTCTTATCCTCTCTGATGATGAAGATGAAGGTGATGAGGTTCACTGTTCCAGTAGAACAGTTCATAAGTGCCCTGCAGAAGGTGTTCCCACTTCAGATGAATGTGAGCAAATTAATTGGTTTTTTCTGATGTACTCTATTTATTAAAAAGGTAGACTAGTCCTTAGTCTTTGTCCATGTTGCAGATAAAACCAGAAAATACTCGAGCAGTCCTGTTCACGAATTCCAGGTGATAGCATCTTTCAATGAAATCCATCATGTTGTGTTTTTTCCATTGGTAACTAACTAGTTTGATCTTTTGGTTTGGTAGGATGTTTCACTGGCCGGTGCAAGATGTTCTGTCAGTGCCTGTACTCCTGTAAATCTTGAAGAGAGCACTTGTTCCTACAAATCCAGGACTTCTAGATTAGGTGTACATGATGGCAAAGACTATATATCTACAGATGCTGCGGTTGATGAATCCAGCTCCGGTGCAAATGCAAACAATTGCACCGATGGTCATGACAATCTATTTGAGAATCAGAATTCTACTGCCAAGTTGCATTCTTGTGGCGATGAACCATGTGTGAGTATAGTTGAGAATACACTTTATTTGGCGATCATCCTCTTATTGATCCTTACTACCTTTATCAATATTTAATTTATATTAGGAGAAGTGTGGATTTGATACAGCTTTATTTCATGCACGTGCTTATGCTTCTTTAGTACTCCGAAATTCCATACACATTGAACAACAGAACTTACATTGTTCACCTGTTCTTAGCTGATGAATAATCATCCTTCGAAAAAATTTTGATACAAAAACTCACCAAAGGCATGAATGGTTTTGCATGACTGTTGAATAAGATATGCACTCTTTATGCATGCTTGGATCATGTAAAATCACCTCGGTAATTACAGCTACGGCTATATAATCTTGTAAACATATGTTCTTGACAAGGTTTGTTACTTGATGTTTTTACTGCAGCAACATATTACATGCAAAATTGAAGAAGATTTGGTACATATGAATCTAGATTCATGTAGAATTGGTGGTAAACTCAACATAGAAGAGATGAAGGTTGAAGTGGCATGCTTATACTGTTTAAAACTCTCCACAGAGAAGAGATCCAGAGGTATCCTACGGTACCTAATTTATGCATGGTTTTAATTATTGATAGTCTCAATGTGGGAGTTTTAGTTTTGAACTATAACCTTTTTTTGAGTGGATAAGATGAAACAATGTTAGGTCCCTATAATATAGGGCATATAGACTTTTTTAGAATAATTTGAGAGTGCTTGTTTGTTTGGTGTGATTATCTAATAACTTAGCAAAATCATGTCACAGAAATCAGTAAAGAACTAAGAGGTTATTCTCCAACTATACTATGATCTGGAAAGGGTTTCATGTGTTCTAAATACAAGGATGCTTTGTTTCACAGATTTACATTAGCTACTATTTGTTTTGTATTTCATATTTGGACATTTTACTTGGACATTTTAGCAATCTTATTTTCAAAAGTTCCAAAAACAATTATCTTGGCCAAGGCAAGAGCTCTGCCTAAAGATGGAAGTCATAAAACGTGAATACGATTCCATATAATTTTTTGCAAGCTTTGATAATTCAGGTAGGTCAAAAGCTTAGAAAACATTGTTTGGCGACCCATGCATAGTGGTTTTATGCTTATACGACGACAATTTCATACTTTCTTATCCCTTTAACAATAACTATGACAATATTAAATTGGTTCTAAGAAGTTGATACAATGGGAATGCAAAGAAGATGCTCGCTCTACAACTGCATATTGAGATCTTATCCAGCAGTTGGGAGACCCTTGGGCTTGCCAATTTTCCTTGAGTCCTTACTTTTTTCTTGGCTATTATGTTTAGTGTTTACATATTGATATGTACGTAGGTTCTCAATTGCCGCGCTTTCTAATATATTGTTGTGTTGATGATGTATATTAACTTAATTCCACCCTACGGCTGAAAATGCTGATTAAGCTTTTATCAATTTAGGAAATGATCATGGTCTAGCAAATCTGGTTCACTATTTTTTGAAAAGGAAAAAGTCTAGGATAAATAGCAAAAGGAGGAAAGGAATGTGATATTCACGCACTGGATTGTCATTCTTTTTGCAAGAGCAAAAACGTGTCTGGATGCTAGTTTATTCTTTGACAGTGTTCTGTTGTCTCCAAACCTAATGTAGTTTTGAAGTATATATTAGTGGACACTAAAACACATGTCATCGTGTGAACAGGATTGGTGCCAGTCATTCAGCATATGAAGTACGGTGGAAGAATCCTTGAATCTTTGGAAACAGTCGACACTTTAGAGAATCATTCTGGAAAAGGCTGGATTGAGGTTTCTGTTGCTGGTATGTTTTCACCAGTGTAAAAAGCCTTTTACTATAATTATGTCGATCCTTTTGATTTCATCTGTCTGTTCCTGGAATGCGTCACCCTCTTACTAGTTTAATAGCATGTTTGGGTTTCCATAACTTATAATTTATGTTGGTCCCTTTCAAAAAAAAATTTATGTTGGTCAAATTTTAATTTTAACCACACAACTACTACCCACTTATTCACCACTCATTTCTATCAATTTATAATTTAAGCAACTTATAAACAATCCCAAACAAGCACAAAGATTTTTGTTATGGAAGTATTCTACAATTTTTGTCTTGGGCCGGCTACAATATGTCGTTCTTGGTTTCCTTTCAACAATTTTTTTTGAGAAAAAACAGGATGATAATACAAAGTTGCTGAAGGAATCATGATAAGTTCGACTACGACAAGACACAAAATATCTTTTTACTTGCACGTTGTATTCATGCGAGTAAATGAAACACTTTACAGTTCACATAAACCTCTTAACAGATTTTATGAATAATATAGAGCAAATAAACCAGTGCAATGAAGCTAATGTTGCAAAATATCATCTGGAGTTTCAAAAAATGGTCTATTCAACTCAACTAAATATGATTTCATCCTAAATACTGGCATAAACCTAAAGATAGAGTTTAGCATTATTACGGATTCCATGAAGGGAGTTGTTATTAGAACTCCATATTATACTACAGGAACTCGAGTTTATACATTAAAGTCGAGTGTCTGCAGTAAAAAATGGAGTGTGAATAAAAGGTGGAAGGGTGTTTCACTTGTGGAATGGTCATTTTGTGCTTATTCTATACAATACAATAAAGTACAATTCTAATCTGTAAGATAATATTGTGATATTCCATAGTTAAATATGAGAGATTTAATTCTTGAGCAGCGATGGTGCCAAAGAATGTGATGAAACTATACATTGACTGCTGCGAAGTACTGTCTGAGCCACCTAATTTGAAAGTGCTCAAAAAATTGTACAACTTAGAGGTAAAATTTAGACAAGTTGTGGTTCCACTGATGTTCTTGGTTTTTATGAACTTCCAGTCATAGCGAGAATTCTATTTTAAGAATACACTTTTTTCCAGGTATCAGAGGATGAAGTTATTGTGTCTGATTGTGGATTGCAAGATATATCAGTAGCTCCAATACTAAATGCCCTACAAGCACACAAAACAGTTGCTGTCTTAGACCTTTCTCACAATTTATTAGGTATAATGATTTGTTCTTGGCTCTATTCATTTAGACATTGATAGTTGACAGAAAATGCATATGGGATTTTGTGTTTGCCTGTTTCTCTCATGCACTGTACTCTTTTCACTTCCTAACTTTATAAAGTCTTCATCACATGAGTTCTATGTAGCTTAATTGCTTTTACTAATTTTATTGATTGTGTTACAGGAAATGGATCAGTGGAGCAACTTAAACAAGTGTTTACATCATCAGGACAGAGTTACGGTGGTTTGGTTCTGGATTTGCACAATAATCGACTTGGTCCAACGGCTTTATTCCATGTTTGTTTAATATTCTCTTTCATTTTCTTCTTTTACTTGGTTAGTTAAATAGCTTTGGAGTATCTCGAGTTTTGACATTTATATATCCATGCCATCTCAATCAACTAGACATGATGTGTATGCATGAACCTTGCAAATTGATATATACTATTCCCTTCATCCACACTGCGATATTTTCAGTTGAAAGAACCGTTCAACTAGTAAGGACTTGAGTATAAAAACCGAACAAGACTCTTTATAGGGGATGCTGTCTCAAGACATAATATTCTAGTCAGGGCAATCCGTAAAATGAAAGTCCACACTTTTTATGTACAATACGTAACAAATAGGGCACAACATTTACGTAGTGCAAAAGTGTAGGTGTGCCTTAAAATATTGTGAATGTTGAACTATAGTTTGATAATCCTTGTTCTACATCGTGAATCATGATATTTTAAGAATTGGACAATAATATCAAATAATATGCAAGATAGACAGTCTATGCATATGGAATTGTTCGAATTGTTCAACAAGTACTTTATAGAACATTATAATATTATTCCGTGATTGATTATGTATGTCTTGCCTGTGAAAAGCTGTTTTTATAACTTCGAGTTTTATTCATGCTCATCTTTTTTGGTAATGCATGAATTAGTTCTTATTTTTTTGTCCTTTCAAATTTTGTTATTTGTTGTTGTGGCACTTATGACTTAGGTGAATAAGTGGCTTGTTGATAAGCACTTGGATGTTTGAATGGACCAAAATTTATGAATAATGCTATTTATGCACACGGGTGTTGATCCTATATGATGTTGCTGGTGTTGTGTCATAAATGTACGGGTGAACACTTTTTCTTGGAACCGCTGGAACTGGACCAGAATTGGATAGTCGATCGGTCCGGCTCCGATTTCTCTACCAAATGAATCGGTTTGGGACCATGCATCAAGAACCAATTGGTTTTGGTCCGGATCTTGGTGCTGGCTTGAGAATCAATAGTGAATTAGATGCACCAGAAATTTAATCACGCTTCTTTTCTTTACAACAAACCCTAATGGGTAATCAAAATCGAAATCTAAATAATTTTATTAATACTTTACAAATTCATAGATTTAATGCAACTCCAATGGGAAAAAATATATTTTTAGTTCAATCATTCGTAAAAACTTATATTTATTGTTTACAAGGTGGTTGACCATTAAGATTCATGAGCGTCTCCTTGAGGATTATTGAAGATAATGAGGTCATAAAAATAAGAGACGTCATTTAATATCATTTTGTTCTTTATTTTTTGTGACATTTCCTTCGGCTTTTAAAAATAAGTGACATCAGTTGCTCTGCAAATCAACCAAGAATTTTTCTTACCTCCTGCAAATTTAGAATTTCCTATCATTGTCTACGTAGTGGGGCCCATTTCTTCTTAAAAAAGTTCAACCGAGCTGCTCAGCCATAGATTGAACCAGGTATGGACTCGATCCCATCTCTGAGGAATTTATATCTTCTATTTACTGCTTAGGTGCCAAAGCATACTCAGTAGACGATAGCCCAGTGTATTGTCTGATCGTGAAAGTAATCAAGAACTCGGGAAGAGCCTTTTGATTTTGTGAAAACTACTATTCCTTCGCTCATCACCCTTGTAAGCTAGCCTGCTCTCATTCGATTTGACGTAATTAGCTCCTATTGTCACAGCTGGCTTTATTGACTCCACTAGTAGTGACGTGCTGATTTCCTAGCCTATCGCTCCTGCACTTGTTGAGTCAACATGGATATACATAGAGGTTATATTTGCTAAATAAGTTCCTCTCATGTCAAAACCCTATCTTTCATAGCGTGCATTTTTATTCATGTTGCAATTGATTCCATAAGCTACCTGTCCATTGCATGGAGAACTACCTTCGATTCCCAAAACTTACTCAGTTAAGCTTCCTGCCGCCCAACGACCTAATCGCTACCATATGTGGCATTTGTCTTGCAAACAAGCCCTTCTCTTCCTTGACTAGCAGAGGTTAAGCTTACACTAGCACACTGGTTCAGTTAAAGTGTATAGTACAAGGAAATAGGCAAGCTCACCAAATAATCGAGTCAGCCAGGTTGCCTCGCCCTTTTGCCTTATGATACACTAGAGATTTGGGGATCGTCCCCAGTGGGGATAAATAGCATTATTCATGATTTATACAATATGCATTATTCTCTACTTGACATAATATTTCATGATGTCATCTTTATGGAAACTTCAATACATATTTTTGCGATGTTTAAATTTTGCAAATAAATCATAAAAATGGAAAATGTGTCTGAATATTAAAACAAAATGATCTTTTCTCGTAATTGACAGATTTGTGAATGCCCAGTACTATATGCTCGATTGGAAGTTCTTAACATATCTGGAAACCGTTTGACTGATGCATGTGCATCTTCCCTTTCAACTATCCTGAAAACCTGCAAAGGTGAAATGTTCCCCTCATTTCTCTATTTGGTACATACTGTCACTCGGTACCACAATACTAATGCACCAATGAAGTTGGAATGCCACTTGAGTATAACTGTACTGGAACTTTACATGAGAGGATTCAAAAGCTTTGTCTAATATGGTTTAGTCATAATCATAACGTTTCTTCATATAAAATCTCTATGTTTTGCAGCACTTTATAGTTTGAACATAGAGAATTGTTCGATCACGTCAAGAACAATTCAAAAGGTTGCTGATTCACTGGATTCTGAATCTGTTCTTACAAATCTCTGTTTAGGTACCTCCATTTTAACAAGTCAAAAACTTCCCTCTTAATAGTCTTCCTTTCTGTGACAGAAAAGATTTTCACGCTATTTTTTCCATTTATTTTAAACAGGATACAACTACCCAGTATCTGGAAATGCTATGGTTAATCTTTTCCTCAAACTTGCCACTTTAAAGAGGTTTGTTCATTAATATTATTTTTCCTTTTCCCTTACATTTCAATGTGTTTGGGATATATGTAGAATGTTGTCTTGAGTGCTTTTTTTTTTATTTTGCTTGTAATAGATTTCAAGAGCTCAATTTAAATGGTATAAAGCTAAGCAAGCCCGTGGTAGATAGCCTTTGCCAACTTGCGAAGGACTGTTGCTTATCAGGACTGATGCTTGGAAATTCTAATATTGGAAACGTGAGTGTTTCACCTACTTCGCTGTATCATAGATTCTCTTGAAGGCCCTACGCTTGGCATTTGACAGAATTTATTTTAACTATCGATCAGGGTGGTTTCTTCCATTTGTATCTATATTAATCACCATTTACCTAAACTATCAGTGACTTTGTTGTACATGATATGAGGGACATATTTAAATATGTAGTCTTCAGGCTCTCAGTGGTCCAATCACATACATCCTGGAGTGAACCATATTATTTTCCTTGTGTTTGATCAATTTTGACTAATTTATAGTTAACCATGGTGTTGTAGCAGGATGATTTTGAACTTGGTCAACTTACATTCGCATGTACTCCATACTTAGATGAAGCTTTTCTTCTCGCTGTATATCTATTCAGTTCTTGATGAATTACAAACTCTATGGCATTCTTGGGCAGCCAAGTGGTTGACCACATAAATCCTTGTCTTCCTACTTTTTTCTCCTTCCTTCATTTACTTTTCTACTTTTGATGCTGACACCTTAATTTGATGACTGAGGGTATGCCTTTTCAGGATGGCGCAATACAGCTATTTAAGTCATTGTACAAGGAGACCCAAGAACTAGTCAAGCTTGATCTATCGTTGTGTAGATTGACATGTGACTACATTGTTAGACTCAGCAATGAAGTTTCTTTGATTAATGGTATTCTAGAATTGAATCTTGGTGGGAATCCCATCATGCACAAGGTTTGTTTTCTTTCATCATATGAATGCCTAAGCATCGAGTATTTGATTGTTTGGACTTGAAATGCTTCTCTTCCTGATTCCTGGCTACTTTGAGGCAAAAATTGAGATTTAGTTGCCAAGTGAGATAGTGAATGTCTATTAACAATTAACACGTCTGTAAGATGTCACGAAAGAGTTTCATAAACATGCTTTCTAGTTTCTGCTACTGATGATATGATTTGCTTTCTCACTGTAAATGTAATGATGGTTTGCAGAAATGTCGTTCATAGTTGTACTACACCATTGCATCTAGTTTTGTACAGTGCATGTTCCGTTCATACAATGTAGAATACACTTCGCTAATTATTCTTATGAAGCTAAATTAAAGCATAATTGCAGGGTGGCAATGCATTGGCCTCTTTGCTCTCTAATCCTCAATGTTGTTTGAAAGTTTTGGTCGTCTGCAAATGCCAACTCGGTCTTGTTGGTGTCAGTCAAATGCTCAAGGCACTATCTGAGAATTGCTCTTTAGAAGAGCTCAACCTGGCTGAAAATGTTTCTCCAGAGGAAATTCATTCTTTACCACACGCCTTCAGTTCTGTGAATAAGAACTTGAACTCTTTACAGAAAGATTTCAACCAGTCTGAATCTTTGTTCGAGGTGCTTCAACAAGACAAGGTGCAAACTGTTGAACAAGAGTCATCTGCTGTAAATATGAATGAGAACCAGCTTGAAGTTGCTGACAGTGAAGATGATCTAGTTGGGTTAGAAGCTACATTGTGTGGTTTGGAAGATAGTCGTATAAACTCATCCCTTAAAACTTTACTTTCAGAATGCCAAATCGTGCAAGAACTTGTTGCTGCTATTAAAATGGCTGGACAATTACAACTATTGGATCTTAGTCAGAATGGGTTCTCTCAGGAAGTTGCAGAAATGTTATACATTGCCTGGTCATCAGGTGCAAGAGCCGGTGTGGCTCAACGACACATTGAAGAAAATGCAATTCATTTGTCAGTTAATGGAAAAAAGTGCTGCAGTATTAAGTCCTGCTGTAGAAGGATTTGAGCCAATCAATTTTTTCGGTTTCTCCTGTGGAATTGTGAACAGCTCTAGCAAAATATGTCGTAGAAAACTAAAGGGTCACCTATTCATTCTATTGCTTTCACACGAACTTTTTATTCAATTCCGGAAACTGGAGGAAAAGTTGAAACAGATGGGAGACTAATGAAATTTACACTATTTTTTGTTAGGTAGTTACTCTGTAAATCCTAGCATGTGTAACTTTCACTTGACGGAAAGCTTTTACACTTATTTATATGACATCCAGTAGTACACAAGAACCATATTCTTGTAACTTTGCACTAGCTCTTCAGAAATTGGTTTCCATTTACATGGCCTAAACAAAAAATATCAGCACTACTGTATTACAGTAATTGTACTCTAATAATTGTACAGAAATTGGTTTTGGCTATGGTATAGATGTATTGTTGCAAACGTTGTACAATTGGTGGCGGCGATGAGGTTGGGGGTAAGGAATGGGAAAGAAGAAGTATTTTTTATTTCTTTATTCGTGTATCTTTTATTTGATTATTTTAAATATTTTATGTAAAAAAGATATAAAGTTGTCATTTTTAAAATTGATCAAAATGTGGTTAGACTGATTTTTTATGGTCTATTAACGATCAAACCGTCCAAATGCACTTCTGCCGCACGGGATTAATGTTTGGGACCAGCATTGCTACAAACGAAAAGTCAAAAGCACAAGAAGTTGAAAAGGTGAGGATCGCGATTGCAACTATCTCCAAATGCTTCTCATCATTTTATAAAGCTAATTGATGTAATTAAAAAGTAAAATTCGAACAGATTTTTATAATGAAGGAAGCTTGATTTCAAATCTGAAATAGTTTTCAGTTCTCGTTGAATTTTGCAACGGACATATCTGAAATTTGCTTGAATGAGTAACTTAGAGTCCGTTTTATTGCAAGAATGGAATTTGGGTGGGAAGAAAATGAATTTTAGGGAATTGAATTGCTTAAAACTTGTTTTACTGAGAATTATTAATTAATTGTATTTGATTGGTATAATTCTTCATCTGAAAAATGCTTAAGTTTTGGATCTTTTGGTATTCGTTTGACATTGTTTTCCATGAAAATTGTCCATTAAAGGAATTTTTTTTTTTTTTTTTTTATTTATACAATTGAGGATAGAATTTGTTTCCATTACCCAAAAAAAGGCTGGAAAATCATTTTCTCACCAAAGTGGTGGAAAAACCAATTCAATGAAGACCTGAAAAAGGGGTCGTGAGGGGTTGGGGGAAAATGTCTTCCCAAGAAAAAATTGGCTATCAAACAAGAAAAAAGTTGGAACTTGAAATAAACCCTATCAAAGAGGGCATTATAGAAATACCCTTAGAATCAGGGCATTTTGAAACAATATATGAAAGTGCTTTGAGAGTTAAAAAAAAATTGACACATGTACTTCAAAATAGCGATTAACACTCAAAAAAGAAAGAAACACCACTCAAAACCTAATAATAGATTTGGGGATGGTTGGTTTTTTTTTTTTTTTTTTTTTNTTTTTTTTTTTTTTCTACAAATTGTCTTTTTAAGATTATGATTTACTTCATTTTAGGAACACATCACTCTATAAGTTGGAAGTGACAAAAATTCAAAAAAGTTTGAAAAAAAAGTGATTGAAATTCAAAAAAGAAAGAAACACTAAAAAAAAAAAGTAAGAACACCAATCAAAACTTTAGAATAGATCCAAAGGTAGTTGAACTTTTTCTACATGTTATTTTTTTTTTTTTGTGATTTTGTTTCACTTCTATTAATTAAACATAGAACATAACTGAGTATTAATAATTAAGAATTACTTGTTTACACTTGAAATACATGAACCGTCACATATACTCATGTATGAGATCATACACCGCCTCAATCTGCATTGCCTAATCAATCTATGCACCATCATCTCTCACCACCACCACCTTCAAAAAACTACAACGTGAGACCTCAAATTTAGACTTGCAGGAGCAATTGCACACACCATCAACTCTTCAATGTGGTCGTGTAGTTTTTGACTTGTCACCTTTGTTTTCATTCTTGGCTAGGATAGTCCTTTGTTTTCATTCCTTTTCCAACTATAAAATGCTTGATCTATTTATCAGAATGATCATGTTATATGTATACCATCATTTACATCATTGTTTAACAACACATCAAGTCTCAGATTCATATATTTTTAAAGGTAAAACCTTTCTGATCCCAAATCATGACATGAATTTCCATTTTTTAACACTTAAAAACCAATATACAGGAAAAGTTCTGAGTAGAATTGTACATTTGACCTGCTTCGAAAATAAAGAGGAAATAAGTGGAAATGACCGATTGACCCAGCTATTTTTCCACTTTGGCCTTTGACCACTTAAAAAAAAAATTGGAAATTTAAGAGCAAAACCCAAAAATACCCTCTCATTTCCTCCTCACGTTCACGACCGAAAAAGATGGAAGAAAAAGAAAAGAATTTCAGTCGGGATCCGGTAGACCACAACCCCTCTCACAGTCGGCAACCCAACCACCACAACCATTCACCAGCGAAGTAATCTTAACAAGGTTAATTTTTTATGTTGTGATTATGGTTTTGATTTTTCTTGAATGGTAAAGTTTAGATTTAACGTTTATTTAATTATTTAATTATTATTTAGGTAGATGAAAGAATAGAAATATTGAATTTATTGTTATTTGGAAGAAAAAACATGTTTTTCTGGTCGAAAATGAAATTTTTTGACGAGAAAAACTATGAGATTTACTGTCGGCCGATTGTAAACAATTTGGGGCTGACTAACAAAACAGTCAATCAGCCAAATTAAAATTTAATTATTTAATTTTAAATTTCAATTTTT
>CAIGRF010055685.1:8180-26384 GCA_903798235.1 Fraxinus ornus
TTTTTTTTTTTTTTTTTTTGGCAATTCAATTGATTTTGGAGCCAAAAATCCTGGCAGTCAGTAGTTTTTTCATAAGCTCAACTAAGATATTTTTTGTACAAGAAATCTTAGAAGCCACCCACGGAATATAGTAGAATTGGAAGTAATATTATGAAAAATATATTTTGTGATATTTTGTAGGAATTTTGTACGAATAATTCCCTCTGCCAGAAAATTCTAATTGATTAAAATAATCAATTTTTTTTTGTCTTTCTCAAAAGTATATAATCTCCTTTTATTTTGATAAGATAATGTTCAAAACTATTTCATAAAAGTGAAAAAATCTTTAATAGAAGAGCAATAAAGTGGCCCCCGACGAGGATCGACTTGCCCGGTCAGGTCGGGGGGTTGAGGGGGCAGCGTCCCCTCGTGGGGGTTCGGGGGCAACGCCACCGACGGGGATCGACCTGCCCGGTCAGGTCGCGGGCGTCAGAAATAAAAAAGGCACAGTTGCAGAGACACGAAAGAAATTCTAATTTTATGTATGTATGTAAAAAAAAGAAAAAAAAATACTCCGAACACCAGGCCTCCCCGTGCGGAGGCATAGTGCCTCCGCTTTTAATTTTTTTTTTTTCCTCTCAAGCTGACAAATTTTCTTCTTCTTTAATAATAACAATAGTAATAATAATAATAAATCACTCCAACCTTCATACACAATTCATTTAATTTTCATCTCTTTTTTTTTTTCATTTACAATTAAAAAAAAAATTATTTTCTTAGTAATTAATAATCACTACATATTTTTTAACAAATTTCTAACTCATTACATATTTGTCCCAACAAATGGTGGATGATAAAATGGAGAAGAAAGTTGCTTAACAAAATAGGGATAAAATATTAACTGCAATTGATGCTTTCTCCTCAATGAGTCGATTTGTTGGTTTTTTTTTTATATATATTACTATGTCATGTTGATTTGCAGATACATATTTTTTTTTATAATTACATGACATTTTTTTCTAGTCTTCAACCCAAACAACAATTGTAGGCAATGAAAAAGTCCATGATACCCTTTTGTTTTGAAGAGACGCGTGGATGTCAATTGATAATTATAAAATAAACAGTAAATCATGTAGGATAAAATAGGGAATGAAAATACTTCACAAATGAATAGTAACTGGCAAATTGCCTCTTTTAATATGAGTAGGGTAGGGGTAGGGGTAGGGATAGGGATAGGGATAGATGGGGATAAAATGGAAAAATCATTAATTGGTGGGGATAAAATGACAAAGCAAAATGCTTCACATGAACAGTGCTCAGCAGATTGCCTCTTTTATATTAGTAGGCCCTTCTAAATGAAAAGCAGTAAAGCACCAAAGGAAATAGTGAAGGAATTCAAAATCCTATGCCCAATTTAAAAGCAGGAGGCTCGCCAAGTTTGGTGGCCTGTAAAATAGACAGCATTAACTGTCTTCTAAATCAGGGTGGTGCCCTTATTTAAGTTACAACTCCCTATTTAGACTGCAAGTCCATTAAGTCAAAATGTGTCGTAGTCACCCCTACATTTCTACTTCATCCCAATTAATCGATCGATCTGCAAAGTTGTCCTCGCGATGAAGCCTGCTCCGTGCCAGCCTACTCATGACCGCAAGACCTGGAAATGGATATTTGTAATGAAAATACGATAAACTTTCCCCTTTGCAAGTCACACAGTGTAACTAGCATGTCATAACAGAGTGTCCACGAGATGAATACAATAGTAATACCACGGGTATGCAAGTCGTACCTTCAATCATTTTGTATAGAGCTGACCACCATCTATCACGGGGAACCTGGTACTGATCAAGGTTTTCTTCAATCGCTTTGTCATGCTTCCCCTCCAAAACCCCCTGAAGTGTTATTACAGCATCCTTTGTTTTCCTAAGGATACTATCCCCATCTTCAATTTCGAACTGTAAAAGGTCATTCTGTGATGAAGTGAGGCTAACAGCGAGTGCAAATTGCGCAGCAGCAGCCCATCTGGACGAGGCGAGCCATTTTCTTTGCCCATCGACTTGTTTTCCTCTTTCTAATTTGTTATCACCTTCCCCCCTAAGTACTAAGCTGCGTAAGTATTCAGCATTTGCAGCCCCTGTGCTCTGAACCATCTTAGAGAATGCACTTCCTACATTTTGTAGCAGCATTTCAGGAGTATCATATTCCACGACCTGAGAAAGAGGAACAAATTATTTTACGCAGATACAGATCCCTACCTACTAATCAAACACAAATCTTTTAAGAATTCCGGTTATCAGTTCATTTTTTTCCTCATCTTTTTCATTCAGAGTCTCACACACATTAGAATTAGACTATAATGCCACCATATACCTGACCAGCATCAAGCAGAAGAATCCTGTCGCAGTCAATAATTGTATTTAGACGGTGAGCAATAATGAGCATTGTGCATGATTTGAACTCTTCTCTTATAGTCTTCTGAATAAGAGCATCAGTTCTAACATCAACAGCAGCAGTCGCTTCATCGAGGACAAGAATTTTTGATCTGCGAAGCAATGCTCGAGCAAGACTTAACAACTGTCTCTGTCCAACACTGAAATTCTCTCCAGCTTCTGAGACCTTGATAAGGCAGAATTTTGAGTCAGTTTAAAAGAGAGAACAGAAAATCAAATGCAAACTTTACTGTCAAGTTCAAACATAGCAACGTGGAGCACATATTTCAATTACTTGAATTCATTAGCAAATGATCAAATTAATGATTAGTCTTTCCCAATAATATTTTTGCAAACTAGACATACACCGTATGTATAACAAATTTGATTCCGGTTGTAGAAAACGCATTCATTCTCCATGTTAGAGGTTAACAAAGCGTTAGTGAAATACTAAATATCAGTGACCAAAGTATGATTTCAGTACCTGCGCATCCAAACCCAAAGAATTCCTCCTGATGGCATCCTTTAGATGTGCCCTTTCTAAAGCCTCCCACAGGTCAGCATCATTGTGTTCATTGAAAGGATCAAGATTAAATCTCACCGTGCCTGGCCAAAATGAAACATACAATCACCATAGTTATACAAGTGCACCATAAATGTCAGCACCTAAAAAGGTCAATTATATATAAAGCCTACTTTTTAAGAGTAAAAAGGCACATTTTAAAAATTTGTTGCACAGGTCTTGGCATGGAGTTTACTCAGATTGCTTATCATATGATTAAACGCCAATTGCATGTAGCCAAGCCACTACTTAATAGACCAACCTTGCATTCTTTTCAGAAACTGCTAAATTCCCAACTTTTCCACCTTGGAATCCTTTAGAGGAAAAAAAAAAGGTAGCACTAACTTAAGCTGTTAAAAGTATTGATTCAATATACTAAATTTCACCATTATTCAAAAATTAACAAATCTGAACTTGACATCGCTAGATATCTTGGTGACAATAATCCTCACGGCTGCCATATGATGCAACACAGCCTCCTAATGATACATGTGAAGGAAATTAGAATTCCAAAATCTCTTGGCATGCAACATCCCAGGCAGGCTATCAATTAGCAACAGAGCAGAAAAATAAAAACTCTACATAGAAGCTAAACTATGCGATATGAGCAATGAGATAATTCTACAATTGCATCAGCAAAATACTGTAGCAACATGAGCAAAGAAGACTGCACCAAATTAGTTTACACATGACAGAAGATTCACTAGCTTACATAATAGCAGATCCAATACCTGAGAACAGAACCGGTGATTGTGGAATGATGCCAAGAACCTTTCGAACATCAGTTAATCCAAACTTTCCAATGTCACAATCATCAATTAAGATTCTTCCCCTTTCCAGTTCAACAATTCGGAATAAAGCATTCAGCATGCTAGATTTCCCTGCTCCAGTCCTACCAACTATTCCTACTTTGTCGCTAGGAGAAATTGTGAAGGATATGCCATGCAACACTGGCGGGAGTTCAGGTCTATAGCGCAAGACAACGTCATCAAATTGAATAGATCCTGCTGAAGGCCAGCCAGGAGGAGGACGGCTGTCCTCTATAATGGCTGGAGCTTCTGAAGGCAATTCTATATATGTACCAACGCGCTCCACGGCATTTAGACTATTTTCTGCTATGCTCGCAAGTCTTAGTACAGCAGTCAATAGGCTGGTAATATTCAATGCATAAGTGAGAAGTAAACCCATTGTAGAGGCAAATGCCTCTTGGTTTTCTGCCCTTCCATTCTGCATGACAGCAAATGTTGCAGTAAGCCATATCATAAGGCCACCCACTGTCTCCAAACGAATAGCAAGCCAGCGGTTTCCACTCATGTTTACAAGAGTATATCTAACATTGTTGTCCATGGATTTTCCGTTAATGTTTGCCATTCGATCATATGCTTTGTATGCACGAATAGTTGACAAACCATTCAGTGCTTCCCCAAACTGTGCATACACAGGAGATCTAGTAATGGAATCCAGGCGCTTTACTTCACGGGCCGTGCTCTGCAAAAGATATATAATTTGCAGTACAAATCTAATATGAATGTAAATACCCAATACCACAATGCAAAAAAGGCCACAGGCTATGCTGATTTTACTCATCTACAATGCATGAAGTACAAGTGTAGGACACTTATTTGGTCAAGAGTGTGGGACAAACATCTGATAATTTAATATATTTCATCAAGTTAGAAAGAGTGCACACGATGTCCGAATTCTGATCTGTTCTAGAACATCAAATAAATTTGAACATCCAATTTATATCACAATGCACAACATTTCACAGAAAAAGTATTAAAAATTAATATTTCATAATGTAGTATGCCTGACATTTGGACAAGTCTAAGAAATTCACTTAATGATATAACATATCCAGTAGTCAATATGTAAGCTCCTGTTTCTCTTCAAAGTTAGAAGAACATTTTCCAAGTTCAAATTAAATTAATCGTGGCGAGCCACTTCGGAGGCTATTTTGTTAGAAACTTTTATTTGGAAAAAAATATCTGAGCATGACTTAACTCGAGAGAAATTGTGATTTTAAATGATAGAGATGCAGAAACAAAGTAAGCCTCTCTTCGTGTAAAATTGGAATTTGCTAAAAAGTTAGTTCTTATATCAAGTCAAGTCAAACATTAATTTCAACCACACATTCAAATTACAACTCATTTATTAATCGCACATTTCGTGGGGCCTAATACTACTACTAAAGAGTTACTAATAGTTTTACCTGAACAATCCTTGAATATGAAATTTACTTACCTGATAATATAGATAGGATACGTAGAACAAGACTAGGAGAGGCAGTATGGCCCATAATGACATGGTGCTCACTATCCCAATTAGGACAAATGTTGAAATAAGCTGTGCCACTTGGTTCAGAAACATGTTCGCAAAAGGAGCAACATTCCTATCAATGTCACTTAGATCCTTAGAAAACCTATTGATTATCCGTCCGAGTGGATTTGTGTGAAAGAAAACCATTGGAGCTCTTAAGATAGAATTGAGCATGGCGTTGTGCAAACTTCTGGCAGCATAAAGGCTTGATGTGATCAACCAAAACGAGTTCACAAATGTCACCAAAACCTGAATTTCAAATTTATGAAAGTGGCACATTTTAAGTATCTTCAAATGGCTGACTAAGCCTAATCCAGTAAAAGAGCAAGAGAAAAAAAAACACATGACCAAAAATGAAAAGGGGGCATCATTGTTAAGAGGCACAAGCAAATAGGAGAACTGAGCGTAATTCATTAAGAGTAGGAATTGAGATCATCTACAAAAACCTACTTGACAAAATGACAGGAGTGAATAGATCAAATTGTAGAAGAGAGGCCCACGTGTATCTGAATCGCTTTGCGCTGTCCAGTAACTTAGCCATGTGCTACTTGAAACTCGTAGAGCTTCAGTTAGGACATAGCACGTGAATAATATCATAACTACCCATGTACCTCCCAATGCATTCTTGTATCTACAAGGAGTTCAAGAAAAAAAAAAAATTATTACAACACAGTAAACAACATTACTTGATAGCAACTGCAATTTCCATGGAGCAATTCTGCAGCTTATGATTAATTACATAAGATGTACCAAGTTAAACACATGATTGCAAAACCTTTTATTTTGTTATAGGATAAGTTATCCTGTAGTTAGATAGTTATAAGAGTGCAAAATGTTTTAAGAATATGAATCTATAAATTAATAATAATAAAAGTCAACTACTGTACCTCATCAAAACATTCCAACTGACAACACCAGTTTCCCGTTCTTCCTGCTTGATAAGAACAGATTTGCCTTCTCTCTTTTTATTTGTTTGATTAACATCTTTAGACACCTCATTGCCCACACCATTAGCCATAGGTTCAGAAGTTTTATCTGTTGTGCCGACATCGTCCTTTTCTTCAACATATTCTTCCATCTTGCCAGCATTTTCCATCAGTTTCTGAAAATGAATGCCATTGTTTGATAGCTCTTCAAAGGTGCCTTCCTCTTTGACCATGCCATCATGCACCAGAATAATTCTATCTACTTGAGAAAGAAAATGCAGCTGGTTTGTGACTAGAACTCTTGTTTTTCCTCTTAATTCTCCTCTGATGCACTTCTCAAAAACCTGATAAAGCACATAAGCACAGATAATGTATGACAAAGTAAAAGCATAAATTTAAAATTTCAGTTGTCAAAAGATGGCTATTAACTGTCACAGAGTAAGTTCGAATCAAGAAGAGAAGAATATTAATACATTTTTATGGTATCTCTCCTATTCCACGGTGTTAACTAAAGTAATGAGGGTAACAACATACCAATTAATGTTTTGGATCCAACACAACTATAAACAGAGTTTCTTCAAGAAAAATACGGATGTACTTTTCTCAATTTAGTAATATATCTATAGATATACAAAAACCAGAACCATTGGCAGTTGAAAGAATCCAAACCACTGTGCGACAAATTATTAGATTGGAAAACATCGCAGATGTAGGGATCAGAGGTAAATTTTAAGTGCATGTGTTAATATTGAATATTTACCTGACGACCCACGTGAGCGTCTAGAGCACTTAAAGGATCATCGAATACATAAACATCTGAATTAGAATATACTGCTCTAGCCATAGAAACTCTCTGCTTTTGCCCTCCACTAATATTGACCCCACGTTCACCGATTTCAGTAAGATCACCACCCTAATACATAAAGCAATAGGTAGACAATAATTCTGACAAAGAAACATCTAAAATAAAGAAAATATTAACCCTGCGATATATACTTCAGAGCATGCTTACAGGCAGTAGTTCAAGGTCATGCTGCAAAGATGTTACATCTATTGCCTTCTGGTATTTTTCAGGTTCGAAAGGAGAACCGAACAGTATGTTGTCCCGGACCTATAAAATAAAAATGCATCTCTCATGAAGGTAGCGAGTCATTGAGAACTAAACGCAAGAAGACACTTCATCTTTAAATGATCTTTGTTCTAAATAAATAAAAAATGTGGATATATTCCACTCAACTTAGAGCGGTGTTAACACTAGGATCGGCGACATCAACTGACAACCAGAGTTTCAGAAGGGAACAGAGATCAATAGAAATACATATCATATTTCTTAACTTACCGTTGCATTGAAAATCCATGAAATTTGTGGTACGTAAGCAACCTTCCCTCTGATAACGACAGTTGCATCTGCAACCGGAGGAAGTTCTCCAAGCATTGCTGATAAAAGTGATGTCTTTCCCTCCCCGGTACCGCCAACTATTGCTACTAAGCTACCAATTGGTATATCCAAATTAACATTTGACAATGTTGGCTTCTCCTCCTGCTATGGATAGGCAAATTTTAGAACCCCATATGTCCCGGAAAATTTTACCGAGTATGCAGATATCAAAAATAGGTACCACATCAATAAGTCTATAAATTGATTAACACACACTAGTGCTTGTCCGGAAACGAAGTTAAGAAAAATCGTGCTGACCCTCTATAATCTATTTCCACACATTACTGTAATGCACGGTATGCACCATGTAAATTAAGTTAGTATGCTTAGTCAAATAAAAGATTTCTTATCATTCAGTTAAATTTTGAATTAGAAGATATAGCAGACCTTAGATTCCCAAGAAAAGTATCCATTCTTGATTGAGATAGCTGGTAATCCTGGCTCAATAGGTGGGTTAGGAAGAAGAATTCGTTCTTCAGATAAAAGAAGTTCCTCCAGACGTTTTAAGGAAACATTCGCATTCACAATCTGTAAATTAGAACACAAAAGCATGTAATTAGTTTGGAGAACAAGTTTGGAGAAAATGAGAACTAAAAACTACCACAAAAAATTGGTAAAAGTTCAATTGAAAAATATTGAATATATTATGGCATCTGGAGAGCAGGTATGTTGGGCTCCACTCACAAAATTAGAAAAATAAAAAAATATATGACCCAATCATTTCACTTTGTCGCAGAAAAGAAAGGAAAGGGCATATAGCATTTAGTGTAAGCAGGAGACATAACCAAAGATCCCATCAGAAATTTAAAAGGCAAACAAATATTTATATCTAGCATCAAATTAAACGAAATGTATCTGGAAGGCAGGACCTGTGTTATTATATTGGGGAGCATGAACAATGGAAACCGCAGCACCGCAAACAGCGAAAGAGATGTAAATGCCCTTGCAGGTGTCAGATCCCCTCCAAGTAAAGTGAATGTCCCAAATGAAATTACAATCACCAGAACCGGAATACTGTTCAGTACAAAACTATTCGTCTACAAATTTACAAAGGATAGTCCAATCAATAGGCAATTTAAAAACAGAAAAAAGGAAAATCAGACATAAACGAACAAAGAATAGTATAAAGGGAATCAGAGCAAGAAAAAAAGAAGAAGACTGTAAGAAAGAAGGAAGATTATAAACAGAAATATACTACCACGTGACAACTAATGCGCATCAATTTTATGCTCATATGGTATAGGTAATATGACTAGCTGTCAAAAGCTATCAGAACAACAAATGACCAACATATCAATCACTCAAAATTTATGCTTTTTCAGAAGCACACATTACATGTATTTCAGTATTCGAACCTTTGCTCTAATTGTTTTATGTATTTGCTTAATCAGATAAAAGTGGAGGTGAACAAGCTTTAAGAGAATCACACAATCTAATGCAAAACAGATACTTTAAAGTGAACAGTAATCACACTCCATTTATACAATCCATGGTATCCTCAACAAATTGTTGCTAAAAAATGTCTCTACTGCATATGCACACCTCTGAACTCATTCCAAGTCTCAATTAATAGTAAATACTAAATAGAAATAAATTATGAAGGAGATGGATCGAGATCATACCGCTCCTAGCAATTGGGCTTTCCGATACCATGACAACTCATCATCTCGAACACCTTGAACCTTTATTCGGAAACTATCCTCCCATGCATAACATCTGAAGCAATTTTGGTAAAAAATTTACTGGAAATCAGCTACCTAATATAAAAAGACTTTTAGAAATAAGCATCTATGGATGAAACTTACTTCACAATGTCCATGGCAGCCAAAATTTCATTCATAAGTCCAATTCTCTTGTCCGTGCGTTGCAATCCCTCTTTTGTCAATTTTTGCATTTTGCTTATTATGAATGTCTGTTTGGATATATTGATTTCCAAATTAGTAAAATTTCATCCAAGATATAATGGAGCAGTGGCAGATTATACGAGCAGATAGAAGAAAGCTAAAAAATCGATCGGCTCAGCAATAGTTTGCTGAGGAAATTCCTTATATCCAAGTGTATAAAGGGTAAACAAAGAGGAGGTATAACTCGTGCCAAATGGATAACTCCTTTAAAAAGATTTGATATTCAGGTCCGCTATGTGTAAGCTCTCATGAATGGGTATTCATGAGAGACAAAATATTGAGCCATTAGAAAAAGGGTAAAACCCAATTCAAATCTAATGCAGACAGTATCAAACACTATGTTCTTAAAAGGAAATATATGATGATAGAATAAAGCCAATGAGAATGGCTACTCACGTGTCATAAATAATTGATGATTATAGTATCCTCCATTAAAGATTTTTAAGATGTGTAGAAATATCTGACAGATCCATGATCCCATTGATTAGACATTTTTGCATTAAACACAAATGCATTTTAGTAGTTACTGTTAGATGTAAATTATGACCCACCATGATTGTTTTTAGCATAGTTTTTAAACCCAAATTGGTCACTAATCCGGTCAAAGCACCTTGTTGGTGGGTCACTGGTTCAATCCACAGACAACTGATAAAACCAACGAGTCCTTGTAGGTTCAAAATTCAAAATGAAAAATATTTTATTGGGGAAAAAATCGAGAAATAATATGAGTCTTAAAACTTTAAGGCATGTTAAATTAATTTTTTTTAAAATATTTTAGAGATCTGGAGATCAAAACCCCCTTTCCATGAAATTTTTGAAACATTTAATCTGACAGAATGGGCTGAGCCCAGGTTGACTTCAAAACCAAAAATGTAAATTGACCAGGTTTCTGCTGGTTCCATTATCATTTAGTTTTCAATTTAATGCCTACAATTCTACATCTTAAGATGGAAGCATCCAGATAAATTTTTGCGTAAACAATACAAAGTTGCAGACAGAGTTCATAAATAAGTAGGAAAATAAAACATAGAAAGATGCAGGCAAAACAGCAAATCGACCAAAATCAATGGTGCCTTGATGTGAAGCTCATACTTGTATGGGGAACATAAGAACAAGCAATAGTGCACCAAGAAGTGAAGCAACGCCAAGCTGCATGTAGAGGAAAGCCAGGGAAAGAATAATGCGAAAAGGAGCTGACCACAAAGCATGTAATGATTGGCATACTTGCTGTAGAAAGAGACGAAATGTTTTAGTTAAAGAAAGCAATAAATAACGATATCGAGAGGAGATAAAACATTCATGAAATATTTAACAAATTTGACCACCAAAAACATAGACCATATCGTTTGTAGTAGACATGTCTACTTATTTCACAAGCCTTACAATAACCTTTTTAAAAACCCAAGTTGAAGCTTTTAAGAACTGCCAAGCAGCAGTAATTTTTTTTAATGGAAAAAAAAATTTGTTCCAAGAAGAGAATAGATAATTAAAAAAAGTAGAGGGCAAGGCCGTCTCAATTACTAAACGATAAAATAGACCCATTTTCCATTTCCGTTAAGGATTGGCACCTAAAAGAGTCTGCCGCCAAATCATGATAGAAATTCAGATGCGAAAAACGATTCTGAGAACTTTTGTGCATTCTGTGCTCTCCAAATAGACCATGTAATGGCAAGTATAGAATACTTTCAAAGAATCCAACTACCTCCAAATCCAAGGAACAAAACAGGCAATATTTATCACAAATCACAAAGTGTGTTTACTCTCTTTATAGAACAGATTTGAAATCATAAATCATACATGAAATCCAAATTGAGTTCTATGCAGAAAATTATCTTGGTATCTGAACATCGGCCAGAAAAAGGTAATTTGCATCGTTCAAAAGATACACGTGCATACGTAGAGAAAAATACATACCTGGAGAGCCTCAGCATCAGTTGTCATTAGGTTTGTGATTTTCCCGGATGCAAACTTTTTGCGACTCTCATGGGTGAGCTTTAAAGACTTGCGGAAAACTGCAGCAATCTAATATACATGACAAGTACAAAATATATCAAAAAAAAAGTATTCGCAATGCAAGAGCGTATAATTTGACAACGAACGAAGATTAAGAAAAGAAAGGGATGCAAAGAAAAGAAATTAGGTCAAGAGGAAAATCAGTTTTATTCATATAATCAAATGAATAAGCCCTTTATTTATAGAGCAAGAAACTGAAAGAATATCAAATCAAACGAAATTATACTAATCTAGAACTTTATCAAATCTAATTTAATCTAATCGAAATAACATATTTTGAATATCTATCAAAAAAATAACATATTTTGAATCAAACTCTACTTTTAAAATAACATCTAAACTTTATCTCTATCTATATTTCTATCTCCATCAATTCGCATGCATTTAGAAACTAAAAAGAACCTGTAAAATGATTATCAGATAGCATCTTAGGAGGACAACGAACTACAAACCACGCATACATGGTTGCTTTGGAACTGAGACCCTTTCCATTACACATAAATTCCAAACATTGTATCATTCCCTTCCACTCCCTCCCAACCCCCAGTTCAACCAAGATGGACAAGTTTTCAAGCTAATATGACAAGAAATAAATTATATGTAATCTGTAAAATGCAACCAACTTGCATAAAATGATAGGATCAGTACATAAAAGGAGGTAAAAGGATTAATTACCAGGGTTGCCCTCAGACGATAGCCGACGCGCATGACATTCTGAAAATACTGAGCTTCACACAACACACCTAATACCTGAATGAAATTGCAGTCAACCAAATTACTCCAAGGATAAGAAGGGTGAAAAGTGCAAGATGGAATAGAAAATATTAAAAACAGCATAATATCTTCATAACAAAGTGTGAGAACACAAAAACTAGTAAAACCCATCCCATACAAAGATAAACTGAAAATCCTTTAAGACCAAAACAACAAAACTTGACAAAATTACTATGAGCCATTAGCCACGCTCACATTCATGCCCACAACAACATCCTTCAAAAGTTTCATCTCAATTTCTTCCAAATGATTTCATCTGATTAATACAAAGTGACATCTTCCTTGCAATTATTTTCAGCTTCCTGAGTATAAGTTCGTAAAGAATATATTTCCATTCGACTCCAAAGTCTATATTAGTATTTCATCTACTTTTCTCCTGCAGATATCAGTAAAACATATCAATCCACAATATTTTCTCGGAGCTACTGAAAGCCAATAAAAATATCCATCATCCCATGTCTCGTGTACTGATACGTATCTAGATCTGCATGTCACCAATATAATAGCACGCAGCAAAAGGACACAAACTCTTAAGAGAGTTTTCACGCCACACATAGGCTTGCAGTCTTAAATATGCTTCAGAACAACCAGAAAACAACTAAAAACTAAATAGCATGACTCCAAATGGATAAAGCATCTTTGAAAACAAATGAGGTGCATGTCATTCAACAATATGCTATGAGAAAAACAAAGAATTCATTACATACCACTCCAACAAAAATTGCGAAGGCATAGATGTAACCAACCCAAGCTGGATCTCCTCGTTGCATAGACTAGATATAAATGAGAGAGCATAAATGAGATTCTTTTAAGTTTGTTCAAATACACACACATACAGATAAACTCCATAATATATTTTTTTTTTTCATCCTTTATTGGAGATGGGGGTAAATTATGTGGCTCTGTCTAAGAGATTGGCAAAGGATTGATGTATAATAATTTATATCCCACATGAGGCATCTACAGGAATGCAACTTGCCTGTAAAAGTCTGTTCAAAATGAGTGGCCCAACAAACTGTGAAAGATCATTGAATATCTACAAGTGGATCAAGATTCAAAAATTGTTAGGACAAAGAGTCAAGTCAAAAGTTACAAATGTAAATTGTAACGTGCTGTGAATTCATTTAATATTTAAACAAATGCGGTCAAATTCCAGGGAAAGCACTTGCCTACAATTACTTATTGATTAGCTAAAATGAAGCCAGTTTTTACCCCTTTTTTCCTTAATTTCTTTGGGCCCCTTTTGTTTGGCTAAGCCAAATAACTATCTAAGTCATAAACATGACGTCACCTGAAAACAACAGTTCAATTATTTTCAAACTAAAC
Source organism: Fraxinus ornus (assembly GCA_903798235.1). NCBI lineage: Eukaryota > Viridiplantae > Streptophyta > Magnoliopsida > Lamiales > Oleaceae > Fraxinus > Fraxinus ornus. The sequence goes on from CAIGRF010055685.1 coordinate 21,848, forward strand.
AAAGAGGGTAGAGTTGTATGGCATTTCTCACCGGAAAACTATGATTCGAGAGGGAAAAAAAAGCATCTGCATATTAAAAATAATGACATCTGCAATGCATCAAAAACCCATTTTCTTTTTTTCTAAACTATAGCAAGAAATAAGATAAGGCTTGTGATAAATTTCAGTTACTTTGGAAAGAAGTTAAAATTGCTACTCCCTTATTAAGGTATAAATACTTTACAAAATCATTAACATGTAATCATGGTGCTTTACTCTAGAATATGAATGGATTTAACTAAAAGATGATTGATAAGAGCAACCAAATTAGTTCAATACCTTCCAGAAGCCTCCCCACCAAAATCTGAAAAATAAAAAGAAAATATGGACAGGATTAAGATCATCAAACGTTTAGAAAAAGATCAATTTGCGCATGAGCCAAAAACATCCCAGCAATTACACGCTATCTTACCTTCCCCCAAGGCTACGATTTAAAGCTCTTAAGAGCCATGGTTTAGGCCTCCGAGTCTCCTCAGCCCAAGATCTCTGGAACCTAAATGGGATATTAATGTATTACTTTCATATGCCATATAACTTGTTCCAGAAAAAGGGACATGCAACCAACCATATTTGAACAGGGAAAACATAAAAAGCTACATACGTGTCATTGAGTGTCTCTGTACTATCCCAAGTATCAAGTTGCCAAACATCCTTTTCTGTAAGAGGCCTTTTATAACCCAACTGCATGAGTTGAGACATCCAACTGAATGTGATTTCTATAGAAGAAGCAAGCAACCAATTATTATTGGAGGGAAATGCTCAGCAGTAGGAAAAAAAAAAAAAACGACATTTATCGAAAGGTAAGCATTAAAAGATAAGTCAGATACACTCATCCATTTTCTAGAGGTACCAATATCATGCTACGTGTGCCTTAAAGAAATAGAAGTGGAAGAGGCAAAAATCAAGTTAACGAATCACATAGAAATGGATATGTAGAAATGAGACAGATGCATCCCACATATGCATACATAACTAGAAACATATGATGAATGGATGGATGGAATGCCTCTGCATACAAAGGATTTCAAAATAGCCATCAAGTCAAATATATATCAGTTTTTGGTCTAAGGCAACTAAGAAATTACAAGATCATCATTTGGTACACGGTAAATAATTACGTACTAGAAAATAGGTTGGCATGTCTCTCAGGACATATCTGCTCCCCTCCAGGAAGTTCTTCATACGCATCGTTTTCTGCAGATTCATCTCGTACGGGGGAATAGCCCGGGTATGGGTCCAATTCAGGTATATACACAAGCAAGAGCACTCCAAATAAAACCTGCACAGAAATAAAAGAATCTGAAAATTGGCAGTCATCACCTTTAAAGAAATGTTAATTATATAGGATAATCCTATTTTAAATAGGATAGAAATTACTCATTGTTGTAGTAGGATTTTCTTGTTTAGATTAGGACTTTTATTCTTTTAGATTTTTGTTTACTTGTTCTTTCAGATTTTAATTACTTTATCTTCCATGTAACACTAGAGATCATTTTACTTATATAAGCAAATATTTTGTAAAAAATTTCAATAACCAATTCATTACAATCAAATTATTCTCTACAAAATTTTCATGTATTCGACTTTCTTCTTGATTCAAGAATTTTAATTCCGCTACTGCACCGGTTACTGTCTGCAAAGCTTGAAGCAGCATATATCAGCCTTTGTGAGGTAAATAGCCATATCCACTATTGGAATATTTGATAACATGTTTTAAGTTATATCAATAATTTGAGGATAAGAAAATTTAGAGCAACGAACCTGGACAGCCACCTCACCGATATAAAAATAGAGTACGGACCTGCACAGCCAAAATATACAACCATGAAATTTACTGCCTTAGACAATTATAAATTGAAAATGCACTAGTAATCTTTCAGATGATAGTAAATACCGTCACTTTAATTATTTTGGTTCATCCAATTGTTATTTTCAGATCATTCAAATGCAAAATTATAAATGGAACATTATCAGTAGCCAACCAGAAGATAAGTGGAGATATGGCTGCCATGTAAAGTTTGTTATTATAGCATTATTATATGCAAATTAATGGCTGCAGTAATAACAGAAACAAGATATGCACATGTAAATTTGGTTTATATGCATGTTTATGAATTTATCAAGAGAACTAACTGATCATAAAACTCCTTCACAGAGAGTGCAAGATTCAGCAACACAGCATCCCCAACCAATTTATAAATAACCCCAAATCTGACAGCCCATCGAACCTCACGAATGTAGACCTTCGTTTCTACAACAATCAACACCAGCATAGAGCACCATGCTAGAACTTCTATGATCAGAGAAATTATCTACAAAATAAATGCAATGAATCGTCAAAGGCAAATGTAATAGCTTTACATAAATAAGGCAACATAAATTCGCAGAATAATCTTTTGATAAATGATGCCTTGCAGCAATTGTAGAGGCAAAATTGGAACCGGTGTGTGGCAGAATTTAACTATGGAGATTTATTTCAAATACAATATATATAAGTATTAAAATTAAATAATAAAACTCGTGGGGACCAGTGACCCCAGTGGCCGCCGCCTCTCTCTGCCACTGCCTTGCAGGTATTTGGACCAGAAATGGTACTCTTCAGTTATTGTGGTAGATGTTTTTTCTACTTCACCTCTATTTTATTTATATGGGAAAATCTATAGACCCAAATTTGATTAAACCCAGATTAATCACATAATTAAGTAAACAAAACAACACAAGTTCAATAATAGAATCTGTAAGCATCTTCTCAGGGGGGGAGTCTAAAATTCATCTACACGTTAAACAAAATTTCAATAAAGAAAGTGAAGACAAAAATGCAGCATGAGATAATCTAGTATGTAGGCAAAAGAGAGAGAGCAGTGAGTTCTGAACAAAGATTACACACTAGATTGTGAAAAAAACACCCCTACCTCGTAAGGAGCAAGTCCAGACTCTCCGTCAACGTCAAATGCTGAAATTCCCATGACCAATCTGAACAATGGTTCTCCAGTGCAATAAGCAGCCAATAGTCCCAGAAAATAATTGTAATAATTTGACCTTAAATGGAATCTTTGGACCGAAAAATCTTTCTTTATCCTCCATAGCCGGTATAAGACCAAGCCCAGAAGAACCAGATTTGAAATGCAGATTACTATCGTGTCAATTCCGCAAGGAGTGTAAGCTCCGAAGGCATTTTCTACTGCTTTCGACCAAACTCCATTCTTCACAGGCTTGCAATACCATTCAAGCGGCTTGAAAGCCATTTTAATCACTCTAATCTCCAGTACTTTAACTCCTTATAAACACATAATTCTCCAGTTCTCTACTCTGCCAACCAGTGAAATTCAAATTTAGAACAAAATGAAATTAAATTCCAGGGGCATGAAACAATTTCATCCTCTGCATACTCACGCAACATTTAGTTCTCATCAACAAATTATGATTACACCCAAAATCAGTAAACCTATAGTGGTCTTTTACTGTGCATACATTAATCCAACATTATAGATTTGACTACATGAGTGACTGGGTCCCACCAAATAATTTCACGAGCGCTATTATTTTCTTCCATGAAACCACACATCCATTATAGATGATCAAAATTTAAAATTATCAGTAAAAGAAGCAACTTTGAAAATCGTATTTGAACAAATAAGTAATTTAAAAGTAAGTTTGATTTACTTCTAAGCATAGACAAACTAGCTCTAATAGAATCTTCATCTTCCCTTTAATTCGTAATTTTCAGCAAAAACTCATCTCAGAAAAAGATCTGTTAAACCTCGTCTCATCCCATGTCTTGAACTTCAAGACTTCATAAAAGAGAAAAGGGCGAAAACGAATACCATAAAAAAATTAACACAGCCATGTCTTTTCTTGATTCTAAACCTCATAAAAAAAAAAAAAATAGGAGAAAGAAAAGAAGAACAAATCCCAAACCTCAACAAACCAATTACGATTCATTCCATCTTCATTATTTCATAATGAAACAAAAAAATAAAAATAAAAAATTGAATCTGGCTACACTGAAGTCCACGAAAAAAGGAACCCAGAAAGACTCAGGAATTACCGAGTAAAGCTGAAATTAGGTACAAGAATCAAACCAAAAGTAAACTTGGCCACGAAATGGGAAAAAATATGCCAGATTTTGGGTCCAAAAAAGGTCCTTTTGGATTAGGGCAGACGAAGGGTTGTTAATGAGTGAGTGAAAAAACAAAGAGTGAAAGTCCCAGCTACGCAGAATCTATCCTATATGCTAACATCTCAAAGTCAAAGATGTACTGCTTTTTTATATTTTTTTTCCTCCTCATTTTGATATTATTATTGCAATAATTCTGGTAGCAATTATTCCACTGATTTGTTTGCAAATTGCAAAGTTTCTGTTCATTAATTATTACACACCATATTTGTCTAACTATTGGATATAAAAATGATAAATTTACTGACTTTGCTAATGGAAGTGAATGCGTCACCGCTTACGGTGTGTTTTCAGTTTTGCCCCCCCCCCCCCAAAAAAAAA
>CAIGRF010055687.1:0-10871 GCA_903798235.1 Fraxinus ornus
TCCACCTTTAAAAAAAAGGTCAACAAGAGTCGCACAAGCATCGCCTAGCAAATGAAGCCGTATACATCGACAACATAGTGTCGCACTTATATCCTCAATATTTTCGCTGTATTTTTATTTTCAAACTTTTATTAAACCGTACATATTGTCATTTTTGACTATTTTCATTTATAAAATTTGTTAGAAGGGAATATAAGATTTAGTTGTCCCTTATCTTTTTAAATAAGTAAAAAGAAAAAAAATCAAAATTTTGACAACATTTTTGTTACTTATTCAAAGTACGTGGACTAAATATTTGATTAGAAATCATGGTTCACCACTGCTTGCGTGAGGCTTCATTCTAAGGCGGAATACTCCTCGAGATGTCTTGATTAATTGAATGTTAAAAATACCAAGAGACGAAAAGTGAAGATACATGCGGAGTGACAGTAACCTACAGCAAATCACGGTATTCTAGCACACATACAGCCTAAACGGGCTTAAACAAAGGGCCGGACTCTTGGACTTGCTGTGAATCACTGTAACCTCGGACAGATCATATAATCAGTAGAGCACTTTCTGATGCAGAGGTTCACCATGAGAGGTGCAACTGCAAAGCATACTCATGTTTCTACTCAGATCTTACTCCCTATCACTCAAATCTACAACCACTTCGTACCTTCTGAAATTAAGTAAGAACTGGAAGAGAATTTAGAAGAAAATGATAAATATAAGAACACATGCAAGTAAAGATTACATTAAAATCTTTGGAAAATTTCAAATGTACAGAAAAAAAAAAATTACCAAAACATTACCATACTCTCAAATGGGGTGTGTGCTTCATGTGAATTAAATAATGTTAAAAAAATGGGACCCACCCCCAATGTGTGTATCTGGTAATGTTCTGGTAAAAAAAATTTCTGGTAATGTAGCATTGTTCAAAATCTTTTTGTACCGTCCTCTTCAAATGGAAAATACCTCGCAAGACTTCGCTCTTATTTTCCATTTCTTCATTTCACATGGCAAGAGCATATATAGAAAGAGAGAAAAAAAGAGGTCAAAGAAAGGAGAAAAAATTATACAGAGACAGAGCAGGTGGAAAATCTCTCCCCGTTGTGCTAAATATAAAATTCCCCTTATCATCGTCCTCTTTTCTCCGTCCCCAAACCTTTTCCCCTCTCCCCTAAATCACCTCCCATTCGTTTCAAATATTTTGGCACCCAAAATTTCTTTGAACATTGTCACATTTTTCTTGAATATTTTTTTGCCATAAGAGGATAACAATTCCATCTCTTTTTTCTTGGTTTTTCCACCCCTTTCACCTGAAAGTCTCCATATTAACTTGAGTTGGAAGAGATCTGAGATTTTTGGTGTTTGAAAGCATCCAAAAAGCCTCTTATTTTCTTGATTTTTGTGTGATTTTCTCTTAAAGATTGAATTTTGTTAGTGGTAGATCGCTTTTTTTCTTTAATTTCGGAAGCCCATTTGGCTGCTAGATCCAAAAGGTGGGAAAAGTTCAAGAACTGAAGGTTTAGTTGAGGAGAATTTAAACTTTGATCAAAAGAGACTGAGATTTAGATTGATCTTTGTCTGTATTCTGCTCAAATCTTGAGATCCCTTGTTTTAAATATTGAAAATTAAGGGTCGAATGTTGTAGCTTTATGGGAAATTGCTGTGCGGTACCTAAAACTTCTGACAAGGTAAAAAAGGGGAAACACAAGCCAAACCCCTTTGCTATTGATTATGGTGTTAATCAAGCAATACCTAATGGGGGTCTCAAATCCTATGTGTTAGGTAATCCAACAGGCCATAATATTGAGCAGTTCTATGAGCTCGGGCGTGAACTAGGTCGTGGTGAATTCGGGGTTACATATTTATGTACAGATAAAACTAGTAGGGAAGTTTTTGCTTGTAAATCGATATCCAAGAAGAAGTTGAGAACAAGAGTGGATATTGAGGATGTAAGGAGAGAGGTCGAGATCATGAAAAAATTACCTAAGCATCCAAATATCGTAACTTTGAAGGATACATATGAGGATGATAATGCAGTCCACATAGTGATGGAGTTGTGTGAGGGTGGTGAATTGTTTGATAGGATTGTTGCTAGAGGACATTATACTGAGAGAGCTGCAGCTGCTGTTACTCGAACAGTTGTCGAAGTTATTCAGGTGAAGATTCAATATACTCGATTTTAGTGTTGCTTTATAGTTTGAATTCTGATCTGCATGCTATGTTATTGTTCATAGTTCAATTTTCATACGGTTAATTTCCTGCGATGGAGTATTATAATTTACTAGTTGATTATTTGAATTTATATAGAAGATCTGCACGCTAAATTATAAGGAACCTACTACAGCGAGTGATTGAGGACAGCAACTGAAATTGTTTGTTTGAGGTTTTGAAAAGTTTGCTTGATGATCAATCTGATTTCGAGTATGTTCTGCCTGTTGGTTTTTCAACTTTAGGTAATGTGTAGTCTGATAAATTGTGTTCAGGCTTTCTCAACGTTCCAATTCTCAAGGCTGAGCAATGCTTATCGATCTCTCTTATTTTACTAATATTTTATATTCAAAATTGAGTGACCCTAAAATTTTTGCACTGCTTGGACTTTAGGAGAGTCTCTGACACTTATTGTGTTACATTTGTCTGCCAGAAGTAATTTAATGCCAGGCACATGAATTTGTCGCATACTAGAAAGCACAGTGATATTTATTTGCTTTCTTTTTTGTAATCTGTGTTTAGATTCATTGCTTGACATCTCTATTCATCTATACTATTCTAATTGAGCAATTATAGGGTCAATTCATTCTCAGGGTTCTCAGTTCTCACATTTTCTTTCTTTCTTCCATTTTATTATCTTTTTTCCCTCCAAATCCTTTTTGAAGAAATCATACTTCAGTAGTGCTTGAATGTTGGAATTAATATCTGGCTGTTCTGCAGATGTGTCATAAGCACGGTGTCATGCATCGCGATCTTAAACCTGAAAACTTTTTGTTTGCGAATAAGAAGGAAGCATCTCCACTGAAGGCTATTGATTTTGGGCTGTCCGTTTTCTTCAAGCCTGGTAATGCCTCTTGCAATCCTTTTTCTTTACCTGTTCAAGTAATTTTTTAACTGGCTAGTATCAATTGCTGATTGTTCCGTTCGTGTTAGCTAATCTGTTTGTAAGTTTAAAGGTGAAAGATTTAATGAGATTGTGGGAAGTCCTTATTATATGGCTCCTGAGGTGCTGAAGAGAGAATATGGTCCAGAAGTTGATGTTTGGAGTGCTGGTGTAATTCTGTACATCTTATTGTGTGGTGTTCCACCATTTTGGGCAGGTCAGTCTCCACTTTCCTCATATTTGGAGTTTATTTCTAATGTCTTGTGTGGACACATCCGAAGATTATGAAAGCCTCGCAGAGCATGGATTTCTAAGATTAAAAAGTTACTTTTAATTATCTGTTTTCATGTTAAAGGATGGTGGAATTACTGTGCTTCCACAAGCCAAAAATGGCCATGGAGCATTTTGAGTAGGAGTCTACGATGTTGTTTCTTACCATTTATTTTACTTTGAGTAGGATAATACAGTTATACAAGACTATTATTAAGTAGAAAGGGATGCTTCACCCACTAAGAAGCACAACATGACACAGACATGCCGATACATGGTCTTTCAAAAAACTAGGACAAGACTCATTGTTTAAAATTCTTTAAAATTTTACATTTTTATATGCTATCTTTATTTTTATTCTTTTTAATATAGGACACGGCATATGGCACATCAAACACTTTTTCGTGGAGTGTCCTTAAGGTATTCAGTGAGCATCGAAAATTTAATAAATATATAAGAAAATAGGACAAGGCACGTCCAAACATATCCTTGAGTAGCCAAGTACTAGAAGTGCCCCTGCGTAATAGTTCTTCCAATTGACCAACTCATGACTAGATAAAGAATTGACACACATATATAATGACATAAAACTTTATCAAAGTAGCTTTCTAGAATTGCATAGTTGTAGTCATTTCCATCTCTCGTTTCTGACATAGTCGTGACATTAACTGTCTTTGGAAATGCAGAAACTGAACAAGGAGTTGCCCAGGCAATCATTCGGTCTGTTGTGGATTTTAAAAGGGACCCTTGGCCTAGGGTTTCTGATAGAGCGAAGGACCTTGTGAAGAAGATGCTCAACCCTGATCCCAAGCAGCGGCTAACAGCGCAGGAAGTTCTAGGTAAAATACTGTCCCTGTCATAATAGATAGAGAGAATTACACTAATACCCCGTCATTTCTGATTAATGAATCAATACCTCCAGTTGTTTGAGAAAATTCTCAAACAGGGGGTGATGGTGTGTTAATCAGAGATGTCAGGAGGGTTACTGTAATTAACCCTAATTGATATATTATGCCATTGTGCTCGTTGAAATGCTTGATTACTTCTTTTTAAGTTAATCAACATAAGCATGAAACTCTTGACAAAAGTAGCTCCTGATTTTTCAGATCATCCTTGGTTACAAAATGCGAAGAGTGCTCCAAATGTTTCATTGGGTGAAACCGTGAGAGCAAGGCTCAAACAATTTTCAATGATGAACAAACTGAAGAAACGAGCTCTTAGGGTAACATTTCTTGGCTTTATAAAGTATCCAAACACATTAATGTTTTCTCGTTTGCGTCCATATATGTATTGTCAAAGGTGGTTAATTTCTGTTAAATGATGTTTTGTAGCAATGGATTGTTTTATGATTGCTTTGTCAAATGACAGGTGATAGCTGAGCATCTATCAGTGGAGGAAGTGGCAGGCATAAAGGAAGGATTCAAGCTGATGGATACAGCTAATAAGGGGAAGATTGACATTAATGAGTTGAGAATTGGGTTGCAGAAGCTTGGTCATCAGATCCCAGATGCAGATCTTCAAGTTCTTATGGAAGCTGTAAGAGCTCTATCTAATTAGACTTTTAATGCTTAGACTTAACTCTTATTTGATAGGCAGTGCTCCAGTGTCGAATTTCACATAGTTATTTTGATGAAGTCTCGTCTCTACTCTGCAAATCATAAATAATGTACTTCCATTAAATTTCTTATCCTAACTTTTAGGGCCCACGTAAGTCCATGGTAATGTTAACTTGGTGGTAGTTGTGCTTTCTAAGCAATCTACTACCATAACCATATTCTTCCTTGTTCGTCTATGAAGTACAAATATATAATACTAAATAATGTATTTGTTCATACAATCGGATCAAGTTGTGTGATGCTCCAATACCATTGCATAAAACGATTTTACATTTTCTTTACAGGGCGATGTTGATAAGGATGGATATCTCGACTGTGGAGAGTTTGTTGCGATTTCTGTACACTTGCGGAAGATGGGCAATGATGAGCATCTACGTAAAGCTTTTGAATTCTTTGATAGAAACCAAAGTGGGTATATAGAGATTGAGGAGCTAAGGGACACCTTTGCTGATGAGGTCGAGAGCACCAGTGAAGAAGTTATCAATGCCATTATTCTAGATGTAGACACTGACAAGGTCCACTTTCTTCTCGTACTTGACTTAAAATGTGCTTGCTAACTTTTTAATTATTTGCATTCTTCTAACTTGCTTAAACATGTTATTTCTGCAGGACGGACGTATAAGTTATGACGAGTTTGCTGCAATGATGAAGGCCGGTACAGACTGGAGAAAGGCTTCAAGACAGTATTCAAGAGAACGTTATAATAGTCTCAGCTTGGAACTGATGAAGGACGGATCATTACAAATGAGCAACGAGGGTAGATAAAGACGAGTGCAGATTTTTTATCCCAGATACGACTTCTTAAATGCAGCAAAAAAGTACGTTTTTTTTTCTTACAAATCTCATTTTATTTTGTTTCTGCACTTTATTTTTGCTTCTACGATCTCTTCTGTTGATTGTTACTGGGTATAGGGCCTCGTGTTCATCTTTTGTTCACTGTAATCGTGTTGCTTTATTTGTCTGGGGGGATTGAAGGAATTTGCAGATAATTGTTTGTGGTTGTAAATATGCTATCGTTCATTCTATTAATCTTTCCTCGAACAACCACCATTCATTTTTGTCTTTTATCTATTATTATTATCTCACATCAATCCTTTTTCTAATTATTGTACAAGGAAAGTGCTGAAAATAGCATTGTTGCTTAGCATCCGTCTATGAGTTCACTCGTTAAATGGGTGTCATTTTCTATTACTCGTCTATGTTTAGTTGTTTACTGTATTTTCTTGATTCAATGCACCTCCACTGTAATGATCGAGTAAATATTGTTATGTTCTCTCTATTAATAATAATAATATTTTATTTAATCAAGTCGTTTATTTCTTTTATCTTTTGTCAATTTAATTGTCGTCAAAAAATATCAACGAGGAAAGTATTCAAGAAAATCATAACCCGTATTGGCATGATGTTTTTGGTTATTTTTGAACGTCCTTGTTCTTCACTAACGTCTCCAATAAAAATTGGACTTTGGCCAATGTAGTTGAAATGGAGTTGATTAGAAAAAAAAGACCCTGCTTCATGTACAGAAGTATGGTTTTACAGAACGGTGTCAGATACATACAATGCAAGAGGGTGGGTATTTTTTTTCATTTTTTATTCCGGTCGACCCCACACACATGTGAGAGGGTGTAAAACTTCTGGCAAAAAAAAAATCTGTACACGGTTTAATCCTAGAAAAAATAAGACGAACCCAATTAGGCCATTATACAAATCATTTGTTAGGATCGGGCTAGAGAATGTTTGACTAAGCTTAAAATTTTTACTTTTAAGTACAATAGTAGGCTTCAAAAGAAAAAGTACTCCAAAATTCAGTATTAGTTTTTTTTTTTCTTTTTTGCCCCTTTTCTATTCTAAATACGAACTTTTATCTATAGGTGGGGAAATTTTTCGACTATCATGTTTAAAGAATTAACACAACTAGCATGATGCCAAGAAGGCTCAACATTTTTAAAAGGGCAACTTTATTAAAAGAATCTGTAACTTTAATTTTTATGTTATTTTTTTAAACTAAAAACAAAATCTCAATTAAATTGGATCGTGATGCAGCTGTTAACCCCTTATTTGTTGTTGTGGATTGGTCATAGACGGAACCTTGACCCATGCCGATGCATTGGCGTGAGTGTGCAGTAATTGTGCGCATTTGGCAGCATAGCAGGCTGATATTGCACCGATGTGCATGTGATTGGCGCATTTGGCTAAGTTGTGTGTGGGGTTTCCAAGAATGTGCAAGGGCAGGAGTCATGTAATGAGGGATTTATTTGATGACGACACTTCATAATTGAGATTTGTAGACAGCATGTTCGAAAGGGTCTTGGCAGCATGCACGGGAATGTGCCGATGGCTAGGCAAAAATCTACTGTTATCGATTTCAGGTAGCAAGGCGTGGACGTATGCCGGCATGTTGCCTTAGCTTATTTTAATCTTTAGTCGATTAGCATAAAACAAGCACAAGGATGACACATGATTCGGAGTTAGCAGTTTGACTTAGTGGTGGGCCGATTGTAACAGCCCAAGAAGTTGAGAATATCAAATGTAATTCGAATTTGTGTATAAATTTCAGGAGCATCTCTAGAATAGGGGTATCAATTTAGCTCGTTAGCATGGGCGGTCTGTGACTCAGCCTAGAAAAAGTCCTATCTGGCTCGCGTCTTGGGTCGAGCCCCATTTTGGGGTGTCATTGTCACGGGGTCATTTTTGGCTTGTGACGAATTGAGCCTTAAAAAAATAATAATAATAAAAATAAACCGTTAGCCGGTCCGGCTCGGCTCGACTCGATAAGACCTGAGTCGAAATTCATGTCGAGTTTATATTTTTTGGCTGAGCAAAAGTTTGTCTCGGCTCGGCTCGGCCCTAAAAAAACTTCGAACTATTTTTATTCGAGTCAAGCTCGAGTCTTGAGTTTTGGCTTGCAAGCCGACTTGACTCGTTAACATCCCTACTCCAAGATACTCTTTATTTTTAAAGAACATTTTAGCCATAATAGAGAAGATATTTATATTGAAAGCATAATAACACTTTTTCTAAACTCAAAACAACTCTTTATTTTATTTTCATCTCCAAGATTGTTTATTTCTTATTTTTCAGTTAATTTACTTATTTAAATATTGATAGTTAGAATATTGAGCCCTTGTTTGGTTCACATTATTTTTAAAATATATTTTTCTCTATTTTATTTTCGACCACACATTTTTCAATAAAATAATATTACACGTAAACTCAATATTTTTCCTTATTTTTTAACTACACGTTCTCAATCAAAATACTATTCTAAAATATATTATTTCCAAAAAAATGGGGGCTCAAACATGGTATCAATATAATATGAACGAATAAAGTTATTTGTACAATGATTGTTGACAACTTTTATTAACAATTTATGTGTTGTCAAGATCTGTATGATTGATATTAAAAAAATATTTTTGAAATGGATGGTATAGATTTTGTCAACTCATAGTTGTTAAATATAGTTGTACATGTAGAATGGATGTGAATAATGCATTAGCTGAAAATTGATAAATTTCATAAAATGCAAGTATGACAAATACAGTTAGAGATTGAGTTTGACATTTCAGATGTAGAGAAGAGTTTTATGAAGCTCAAGAGTCCATTTGACATAACTTTTATTTTTCTTTTACTTTATGTAGAAGAGATTTTGGAGGAAGTTATTTTTTTTTTTTTGCTCGAAAACTAATTTTTCAACGAACTTTATATTCCAAATGAGTTTTTAGAGGAAATAACTAGAAAAACCACTTTCATAAAAATAGCCAAATGAGTTCAAAACCATCTTTTGGGTCTCAAAAATTCTTTTTGACTTTCAAAAGTCATGCCAAACAGATCCTAATTTAATGAATAATTAGATTATGTTAAAAAAGATTGATTGAACCGACAAAAAGTCATTTAAACTTGGTCTTATATTCCAAAAAGGGTTTGCTTCGTGACCCTAGACGAACAGGGAGTGCATGCGTCACCCCCCCAGACGCCCAGCTAATAAGGGGGTGCCAGTGCCACATGCGCCCTTGGAGAGACAAGGCCACTTCTAAAAAACTCTAGGAAATTTGTTCATTTGCTGCTAAATGATTGTCATGTCAGCTCATATTTACATGATTTGGTTGTTGATATTATAATGTGATAGAAATCAATTGTGATGGGAAGATATACTAGTTGTGGTTTATACGAAATGTGGGGTTAAAAATATTAATTTTGACCTTTAAATTATAAGAAGATTAGAATGAAAGGCAAACAAGCTATTAATGAGGCCAACGTAGTTGCCACAGAATCAAAAGTCTTGTTGTGCAAAAGTGAACGGTAAAATTGAAAAAGAAAAAAAAAATAAGATCAACACATAAATTTAAGTTGTTCGACAATTTGCCAATTCAAATAGAATAATAGATTATTAACATAGAACCTTAATCCAGAAATTACCCTTAAAATATTGTTACATCCCCACCCGTTCCATCAACTAGACCCTATATATATAAAATACGAGCCACATAATTAACAAGTCTTTTTTGAGTTCTCGATTCTTTTTTATCCCGTTGATAATATGCAATGAAAGATAAATAAACCAATTTGGTAATTTTCGATTAATCGTCCAATTTATTTTTAGAAAAATGTAGGCATGGACATGTCAAGCTTGTACATGTTGACGAGCTTGAAGCACGAACCGATGAGGCCTGAGCTTTTGATAGGCCGTGCCACCTCGAACTTTTCTACGCGGCCATTCTACAAGGAAATATTTGAAATCTACATTTTTATCACTTCATACCTATTCTTGCTTATTCGAACTCATGATGTATTTCCAGAAGAAAATTTTGCAACTCAACTCGATAGACCATTGAATCCTCGTAATATGTCACGCTCCAGGCCTCCTTGTACCCAACCAGACTTTGATATGTTAGTTGAGTCGAGTTGCATTTTTTTTTGTTAGTTTACAAATCTCTGAATATTTATCATCTTTTCGAATAGAAAGAGCATCTCTAATGTGTTACATTCATGTGACATGCAAGTTAGCAGACTTGCTATCTACGTGATATTGATATTTAATTAATAGACAATTTTTTTCTTTGCTAGCAATAGTTTTTAACATTAAACCTGTTACTCGTATAAATAAATCGTAAAGTAAACACGCCACCTGACAGGCAAATGGACCCACACGTGGTGTGAGGGTCAGCCGACCTGATGTCATACACGGAAGGAGCCTACGTATCCGACCCCGTTTGCAAATATCTCACTCGAACCCCCGCAGGAGAAGTCAACATGTTCGAACCCATGCGATTGGTAAGAGATTGATGGGACATCACTGTTGGCGCCGTCGCTATAGACCTACGCTGTCCTATCGCTGGCAGAAAGGCAATATTTGAAGATCTTAGTATTAATGGCATGATTGATTGATAGTTAGGACGTGATGTATTAGCTAGGCAGATGATGCCACATATTTTATCATCTAACGACCTCTAATCATTGTATTCGACTATAAGAACATACACTTGACACCATTTGAAGTTAATGCAAGTTTGTGCACTCAAAGAAAACTTGGACACTCTCTTTATTTAAAAGCTTACTTCTCAAAGTCGACCCCATTTTTATCATAAAAATAATCATATTGCAAATCAAGAAACACTTGAAATCCTTCTTTTCTGTTGGACCATTTTTTGAGGTCAACAGATTGACGCTGTCTGTGGGAATCTTTGGTACCATAACCACGTACATCCTAGTGGTAAAGGTCACCCTAAGATAAGCCTTGAAGAAAGGTTCCGATTCTTGAAAATGGATCATTACGAGAAGGCAGCCCAGAACACAATGAGTTTGAGTCACCATGGAACGCACCATGAAGGGGAGCAGCGAGGGGCTTCTGAAGAAGAGGTCCTTCGAACGAATGTAAATATACACCGCCCCCATCATCGCCA
>CAIGRF010055746.1:0-15018 GCA_903798235.1 Fraxinus ornus
TTGAAAAATTGTTTTGAAAACACAAAAAACACAAAAAATTGTTTTGAGTATCCATTTTGATATTGTTGAAAATGTGTTCTTTTTTGTATTTTGAGAAATTGTTTTGAAAACACAAAAAAACGCGTTTTGAAAATTTTAGTTTGATTATAATTGAAAACACTTAAAACGGCAAATTTGTCATTTTGAGTTTTCTTTGTAAATTTTAACTTATTTTAAAAAATGCGTTTTCGAAAATAGGAAAGAGAACACGTTTTAACTGTTTTGGTAAAGAGAACAGGCACTAAGATTTCTAAATTATATATAATTTAAAATCTTTTGGAGTCTAAAGTGTAGGGACTTCCATTAATAGGGACTTGGAGATCCATCCCAAGCCTCTATGGAATCCGAAAGTCCACACAACTAGAATTAGAGTTAGGCCCACACTTGTGATTTCTTTAAGATGATGACAAGTTTAATGTTTAAGGTGAAGCATTTTGACAAGGAAAAAAAATAATAATTTGTTGAAATGTTGTTAAAAATGTTTTAGTGTAACAAAGACTTATATTTGCTTTAGGTGATAGATTGATCAAAAATTGAGATCTACATGGAAATCTTTTTTAGTTATTTCATCTAGGGGTGGGCAGGGATTGGGTTGGGTTGTGTTGGTTTTTGCTTAAACCCAAACCCAACCCAATATGATCGGTTTGATCAAAATTTAACACAACCCAACCCAATCAAGTATCGGTTGAATTGTGTTGCGTTGGTCGGTTTGTGATAACTTATCAACAAAGATTAAAGTCATCTAATTTTCTATTATATTAAATTCGAATAGACAAGATTAAATAGTAAGTAAGTAAATAAATAAATAAATAGAATTATCCACTATCTTATTGAATCCTCACTAATCGAGCCTACAAAGAATAAAGTGCATTTAATANAAAGTGCATTTAATAAAACATGAAAAACTTATACTACATTTTTTGTGGGAAGGACAGTGAGCTCCTCTTCTAAAATGCACCAAGATAATTACAGTTAAACTATTCACTCGTACTTTTTAGGTTTCTTTTACTTTTTAGGTATTTTATTTTATTTCTTTTTTCTTTTAAAGTATCAGGCCAGGTTGGGCAGTTTTATTCGATTTTAATGGGTTAATCCATAATTCGACTCAATCCAACCCGCCTGCACAGCCAACCCACTCAACCCGTGTAAAAAAAACAAAAAAATCGACACAAACCGATCGGGTTGGTTTGAGTTGAATGATTATGGCAGGATTAATCGGGTTTTGCCCATCCCTATTTCCTTCACAGTCTACTCTAGCTTATTGAGAGCATTTCCATTATCTAGTCTTATTTCCTTTATTAGCACATTGATGGTGTGTTTCATCTTAGTAAGTATTGCACAATTAAATTGCTATATGACAATGACTTTGAGATTGACGATGAAGATAAAACAATAATTTTGATGGCTTCTTTGTATAAATCATACGAGATGGTGGTGGCTAATTACTAGTTTAAAAATCCACTTTGACAGTGAATGAGACTTCTACTTCTCTATTGTAGACTGCCAAATTCAAGAAGTCAAGTTGTACTTATCATGGAGAATAAGTTTGTTTTGACAAAATCCTTTGACAAGGCATTGGAAAGGTGAATCGCGACGAATGAGTTATCTTAGGATTTTCAATCACATTTCGGAAGAGATGTGTAGTTCTACAATTGTCACAAAAAAACAGACATCTGAAATTAAATTGACAAAGTATCTTGAATCGACGAGATGTCAATGCGCCTCAAATTCTACTAATGATATCGATCATGACTTTGATTGTCGTAGCAATCTTTATCTTGTCACAGATTATGTGATTTTTATATCTTGAATTCTAGATTTTCACCCGTATATGCACCATGAGAAATTGTGATTATCATTAGGGAGCTCTAGATACAATATATAGGTTGCGATTATCTGCAAATAATGGTACGATGAATGTGTAAAAAAATTATTTCCCCGATAGTGAATGATAAATGGTAGCATTTTGAAAAAAACAATTATAGGGAAGACAATTTTAGGTGGACTTTTGATAAGGAGTTGCACCAAGGTCCTCTTTTATTGTAAAACATTGTAAAGTGATGGTTTATGGTCAATGATAAGAATAATACGAAGAGAAATTCTGAGTCAAGTTTAATGCATCTTTAATATTGATTCGTGTTTACTATTGATTATGTTAGGATAAAACTTGGGATTGGAGAGAATATTGATCAAGAATGACGAAATTGGAGAAAAATCGCAATTTTGGGATTAGATTCTAAACTTTAGAAATCCAATGATTAACTTGCACTCTTTGAAAGATTTAACGCCTTGAATGCAATAGTCATATGAGTTAAATTGGCGGCAGAAAAGAATTGTAATGGAGATGAAATTGCTTTTGAATTGTTTTAAGGGAAAAGAAAAAATACACACTAATTAAAAGGAAGAGAGTAAATAGGCTTCTTGAGAGGAAAGGAAAGCTGAAGGCAGAAAACGTGACGGACGGCAGGAAGAAAGAGGAGGAAAAGGACAACAAAATAAGAGCAAATTTTGGAATTAATCACGTACCGTCATCAAATTACCGATCAAGGAAGGAACGAAGAACCATTATTGGGATTCATGTGATGAAGAACAACAACAGCTTAGAGTGATTTTTATTTTGTTCATCGTAATTAAACCCAGTGATTTTTTTAACCCTTTATTTGTATAATTTCAACATTATGAGTGGATAAATACATTTTGGGTTAGGATGATATTTGTTTAATTCCAAAACTTCACGCCACTCAAATATGTGTTATTATTTGTTGTGTATTTAATTGCTTTCAATTGCTTACGCAACAACTTAGGATAATACTGAGATTGAGAAGTGATGTGTTAATATAGTTCGTGAAATAAATAACATAAGTGTTATAAAGAATTAAGATATAATTATAGAATATGCAATCTAGATAGAGTTTTTGTAGGTTAAAGCATTTATTTGTGTAAATTTATATAGAGATAAAGTAAATTCAGAAATATGAATATGATTAGTATTGCTCGAAAGATATCACTAGTTACTATTCGATCGTTCACACATTAAAGGGGTATAATGAATTGGGATTAACTGAAGGTTAAACTACCTAACTAAAATTGAAAATCATAACTATTTAATCGCATAATCTTCTCGGCCGTTTATAAATAAGTTACCGTAGTTAATTTAGCTCTTGTTTGATAAATATTAAAATCAAATTTTAGTATATTTTGATAAAAGTTGAAATGTGAACAAGTTTTTGGCGTCATTGATTGGGAATACTTTATTTACTGTATTTTTATTAATTAATTCTAAATTGAATTTAAACCTTCGTTCTCGTTTTTCTTTTTACAGGTTTTCTTGCATGAGAAGTTTGAGAGAATATGATCTTATACCCTTTGATTCGAAAATTGAATGCACTTTCAAACTAAGAACTAAGTAACAGTAAGAGAAGCTCATGGTAGAAGAGAACATAGCATTGCAGTCGCCACAGGTTAAACAACAGGTTGAAATCGATGAAAATGTCTTGCCAATCGGACAAATCGTCAAATACCATATGTTGCGCCAAACCAGTCAAATACTGTATATCCTACATTTGTGTAACTGAACTTTCAACTGAGGATGTAGATCATTCTACTATTTCAGAATGGATTATCATTTTATGGGAAGACACATGAGAATCTACACACTAATGTATTATTTTTTTTGGACATCTAGCAGAACTATAAGTTTAACGGTGTATCAGATGAAGCTATTAAGTTGATACTTTTCCCACATAACTTAGAGATGAAGCAAGAAATTCGTTAGATTCATTACCTTAGGCAAGCATTCGGACTTGGGATTACCTCATACATAAGTTCGTTACAAAATACTTTTCTCTATTGAAAGTAACCAAGTTAAAGTATGAGATCTGAACATTTTAAGAGCCTGAATCAAAATGTTTTTATGAAGCATGTGAGAGATTTAAAGACATGATCGAGAACCAAACCATGGTATCAAGAAGGTTTTTCAAGTCCAGTTTTTCTACACTTCATCCTTCATGTTTGTACATTCGTTGACTAAACTGCAAATGGATCAATCACTATGAAGTTACTGAATGAAGTTAATGAATTATTTGAAACTATGGCAGCAAATAATGCTCCTTGCCTTCTAAAATAAGCACATATAAGAAGCCTGGAGGTGTATATGAGATAGATGCCTTCTCCCCATTGTCAGGACATATGTCATCTTTAGAGAAAAAACTAATAGATCACTTGGCTTTGAAAAATTCACCAAATGCAGTCCAAACAAAATCTATAGTAAGAGCGAACTCCGAGCGACATGGATACAAGTTATGCCTTGGACTGATTTGTGGTAATTATGGGGGAGCTCACAATAATGGGAAATGCCGACAACAACACAAGAGACATAGGAATTTAACTATAAACAAAAGTATCAACGTAAGCAAAATAATACATACAACAATACATATAACTTAGGCTGGCATAATCATCCCAACTTCTTCTGGAACAACAACCAAAATAATCATCAGTAGACTCTCCCTAGTTTCCAACAACAAGAGAATATAGCTTTTTTGACCGACTAGTACATGACAAAGATCGAAACAACTATGCAAAATCTTTCAGTAGCCATCAAAGGATGGGAAAATGAAATAGTTAGCTAGCGCGTGCTATCTTAGTAAGATCATAAGGAGCTTTATCCAATAACATAAAAATCAATCCAAAGAAATAAGTGCATGTAATTATAATAAAAAGTGGAGTATAGTTAAATCATTGTCAAAAGACCAGTTGCAAATAAAAACAAAGTGCCAACTATTGATGAGGAACAAGTGGAAAAATTTGAAAAATCGATTGAGGAAAATTTGAAAGAGAATTCAACAGCCCATAGCTAAAACAGTCTCTCCATCAAAGAGTATGTACCTCCCATTCTATTCCCAATGAGGTTGCATAACATAGACTAGACAAGCGATTCTCAAAGTTCCTTGAAGTGTTTAAAAAATTGCACATCAGCATTTAGCACAAATGCCTAAGTATACTCAATTCATGAAGGAAATTCTCACTGGAGGAGCTTGAGATTGTGAAACTAACTGAGGGTTGCAGTGCATTTTTACAAAATAAATTGCCTCCTAAATTCAAAGATTCAGTAGATTTTACTATACCTTGTACCTTAAGAGATAATTATTTTGAGCATGCTTTATATGACCTTGGTATAAGTATAAATTTAATGTCATTATCTTTGTACATGAAGTTAGGACATGGAAAGGCCAAAACAACTACAATATTAGTGCAGTTAGCTGATCGTTCCATAAAGCGTCTAAGGAAAATGATTGAAAATGTCCTAGTGAAGGTATAATTTTTCATTTGTTCTACATATTTCATGATATTGGATATGGAGAAAGATCGGGACATTTCAATCATATTAGGGTAGTCATTCCTTGTTATAAGAAGAACTTTGATTGATGTACATAAAGATAGTTAATTCTGAAGTTTGAAGATAAACAAGTCACTATCATTGTCTTGAAAGCAATAAAGTATCCATCTAAAGCTAACTATTATATTTAGACATTGTTGACAAATTGGTGGCAGAGTCAATTGTACATAGACATCCTACAAAACCACTAGAAGCATTCCTAGTTCATTTTGAGTACAATACACCAAAGAACCAAAAAATTGAGGAACGTGTCAACTTTTTGGAAGCATCACCACCAGTTACATACCCAAAGAGGCACTACTTTGAAGAACTAGGTAAATGCCCTTATAAACCATTACAATCTATTCAACATTCACATACTCTTAAGTTGAAACTTCTACCAACACATTTGAAGTATGCCTATTTGGGAAAAGCTTCTAAATTGCGAGTCATTATTGCACGCTCTATAATAGAGGAGGAGGAACAAAAATTACTTAGGGTGCTCATAGAACACAAGACTGCAATTGGATGGTCTATTTTCAATATCAAATATATCATTCTATCATTATGTATGTATAAACTCTTATAGAAGATGATTTCAAACCAGCATATGAGCATTAACGGAGATTGAATCCAGATATATAGGTGGTTTAGGTTGGAGTACTTAAGTTGTTGGATGCAGGCATCATATATCTTATTTCTGGCAGTAAATGGCTGAATCCAATGCAAGTAGTACCAAAGAAAAGAGGTTTCACAGTGGTGAAAAATGAGAAAAATGAGCTCATACTGAGCAAAACAACAACACGATGGAGGGTCTATGTGAGTTATATAAAGTTAAACTCTACCAAGAGAAAAGATCACATTCCTCTAGCATTTATTGACCAAATACTTGAAAGACTAGCAGAACATTCTCATTGTTGCTTTCTGGATGGATATTCAAGAAATAACCAAATACTAACTGCTCATAAAGATCAAGAAAAGACAACACTCACATGTCCATATAGTACGTTTGCTTTCAGGATGATGCTATTGGGATTATACAATGTACTTGATACATTTCAGAGGTGTATGATGGCAATCCTTTCAAACATGGTAGAAAATTTTATTAAGGCATTTATGGAAGACATCTCAGTATTTTGGTCTTCATTTAATACGTGTCTCAAGAATCTAGTCATAGTTCTATAGAGGTATGAAGAAAACAATATTGTACTTAGTTAGGAAAAGTGCTACTTCATTGTTCAGGAAGGTATTGTATTGGATCATCATGTATCAAGTAAGGGTATTGAGGTTGACAAAGAAAAAATCCAGTATTAGGTCATGTAGAATTTTACAGAAGGTTTATTACAGATTTCTAATGGCACAGATCCCACACATAGAAAATGTTAATGCTGACGTTTTTTCAAAACTAGCAAGCAGCAAAGATTCTGGACTGCTCACTGTTGTGCTTATAGAACACCTCCTTAGACCCTCCACTTCTAAAGATGAGAAGGTGATGTGGGTTGAAGATACTCCTCTGTTGATGCAACATGTCATGCCACTCCTCAAAGATCAAGCGTTAGCCTCTGATGTGCTATACAAATGATGTTTCTCCTTATCCCTACTCTAATACATTGGTGGTGAACAAGCCACCTACGTGCTCCAAGAAATTTATGAAGTGGTCTATGGTAACACACATGAGGATGGTCTCTAGTACAAAAGGTGTTAAGGTGGGGGATATTGTTGGCCTATAGCAAAAATGGATGTACAACAGTTTGAGAGAAGGTATGACAAGTGTCAACGCTTCACAACAATTCAAAGACAGCCTTCCCAGGAGTTAAGTGTTACTCTAACCCTTGGCCTTTTATCAATTGGGGAATTGATCTTATAGGACCCCATACCTAAGGGAAAGGGTAATACCAATTTTGCTATCGTCGTCGTTGATTATTTTACCAAGTGGGTTAAAGCCAAACCTTCGGCTAAAATTATAGTAGTAAACGCTTCCAAGTTTTATGGAAGAATATTATATGTCGGTTTGAATTCTCCACTCAATTGTCTCAAATAATGGGTAGCATTTCGATAACAAAAAGGTCCAGAACTTATGTGAGAAGCTAGGGATCAAAAAACACTTATCCACACCCCCACAATCCTCAGGCTAATAGACAGGTGAAGGCAGTCAATAAAACTATCAAGTATACCCTTAAAACAAAGTTGGATGCTTTCAAAGGGTTTAGGTGAATAAGCTACCTCAGGTCCTATGGGCTATACGAACCATTAGCAGGATAGCTATCGATGAAACTCATTTTTCTATGGCTTATGGAGCAAAGGCTATGAGTCTAGTTGAAGTAGGTCTACCCTTTCTTCGTCTTTAGCTCAATGACATATCTAACGACGAGTTGAGGAGGTACAAACTTGATTTTCTTGATGAAAGGAAGAATAAATCCAATGTAAAGTTAGCTTACCTACCAACGAAAGATGACTCAGTACTACAATTCTAAAATTAAAAAGAAGTCCTTTCGTGTAAACTACCTTGTATTGAGAAGAATATTCCTATCCTATAAAGAACCAAGGGTGGGGAATCTTGACCCTAACTGGGAGGGCCCCTACCTCATCAAAGAAAAGGTTCGACCTGGAACCTATGGGATTGAAAGTTTGGATGGAAAGGTACAACCCCATCCTTGGAATGTAGAACGCCTAAGAATGTACTATCAATAGAAGTGTAAACATTTAGTTCGTGTATGGTTTATTTAAATCAATAAAAATTAGCCTTGTTAAAATTCTTGGAATGAAAGAAAGATGCTTTCCATTGACAAAAAATCATGGGGAAATCCTATCATAGATGAACCACTATGTAGGGAAACGTGACGCTTTGGTGAAGATCGAATCCCAATGAGGACCACCTCCTAATTCGCCGGAGTGGATATCACATACCTCCAATGTACAAAAAGTCATGGGAGAAGTTTCTGCATAGATGAACCATCTGCCATGCAGAGAAGTGTGGACACTTCGACGAAGAGCTGGATTTCAAAAGGGACCATTTCCTAATTCATTGAGCGAATAGCACATGCCTCCCATGTACAAAAAGCCATAGAAGAAACCTTTGTATGGATTAACTATCCATCATGTAAGGAAGTATGAGTGTTTCAATGAAGAGATGAATCCTAAAGGGGATCACATCCTAATTCGTTAAAGCGGATATCACATGCCTTCCATTGACAAAAAGCTATGGGAGAAACCTCTATATGTGTGAACTATCCACCATACAGGAAAGCGTAGATGCTTCGACAAAGAGCTAGATCCTAAAGGAGATCACCTCCTTACTCGTCGAAGTGTCATGCCCCCAAAGACTAAAGTCATTTAGGAAGTCTCTCCATGGATGAACCACTCAACCTCATGTTAAGAAAACAATAAATCAAGTAAGTGTACGAAATTCTAACACTTATACAAATTTTTTCAATGGAACAAGTCCTAAACAAAGGCTAAAGTACATCGACGAACCAACAACATAAAAATGAAATCGAAGAAAGTAACACAAGTGTAAATGAAAGATAGTTCATTCATTAAAGATCATTACAATTGGGGGACAGAAGCCATTTACAAAGAATAAAAAATTACAAAAGCCTACGCTAAACATAGGGAAGGGAAATTGATGCCAGTAAAGGGGACAATATCACTGGGAGCTACAACTTCAAAGGTTTCATTGTCCTCGCCTGCTTCATCTTCAATCTTAATTACGAGCTACTCTCTACAAGAGTTTGAGGCTCTTCTTGTTCTCTCCCTCCTAAGAATTCTGACTGATAAGTATATTTTATACACTTATTTAGGATCTTAAAATATCGATATTTGATAGTTCTTTTGACAATATATATCCTAAATTATTGTATTTTTTGTTATATAGGTAAAACTCAATGGTTGAACAAGGAATCGAAAGAAAGAAGCAAAAAATAGTGAAAATGGAAAAATTCAAAGTTTGAGGACCAAATTGTAATTATTCAATTGATTTGGACCACATGATCATACTTTGAAGATTGTTAGGAGACTATTAGATGGATAGGAACTCAAAAATGAATGGAATATGATCAAAATCAATTTTCAATTGCACAAGTTATATTCCAGATTTTTAGCCGAATATTGAGACTCAATTTTGGCATAATAAACGTCCGAATTAGAAAAATTATATTTCTATAAATGTTGTAGATCTTTAAGTTATATTTCTAACGCACTTTGAATCGTATTAATTGGATATTAGGAGAGAAAATTATAGTCAAAATATTGACTACTGTGCAGAGAAAAAAAAATTCGCGCGCGAAGACAACTTTCCTTATTCGATTAGAACTCTTTTGGAAACCAATTTAGACGTGATTTTCAACCAATTTTTTACTTCTGCAAATACATAACAGCATAATACATATGCATAACCTTTTGATATGCATAATAATTCCAATACTCACCAATTATTATCATCAAAGGAGAAAAATTCATAGTTTTTGTGAAAAAATTGAAGAGGATTGCAAGAATTCAATCAAGTGAAGATTCACACATGATTTTTGGGCAAAGAAAAGAAGTTACAAGTGAAGATTCATCAAGAAACCATTGAAGAGATTCAAGATTTCAAGATTTATCTTTATGTTCTCAATTTATCAAAAATCCGGGTTTTGTCTTTTCACTTAAATGTTATTTCTTATAATTTTAATATGTTAGGCTAATTTTATACATTTTTAGGATGAGATGAACCCTTGTTATTATATTTTTAGTTCTTAATTAATTATTTTGACTTTAATTTCATTTGATTTGTTGATGTTTATTTTCGTTTTATCGTTCTTTTCAATTGGTTGATCACCAATTGAATTATTAGTGGATTTTATTGTTATCGAGAGAGACAATAATGTTTAAACACATTATAATAAATATTGTAAGGTTCGATAGGGGATATAGATATACCTCTATGTTTTATATGATTTCAATAGGTATTCTAACACTTGTTAATGCATTTATCATGTTTGCATTTTTCATCGAGAGATAGAAATGTCACATGAGTGGAATATATTTGATTGTTGTCGAGAGAGGCTTTCAATTAAATTAGGAACAATTGACTAACATAAATGATTTCAAATTGTCAATTTAATTGTTACATAAAAAATGAAAGAATAAGGAGGATTCGACATCTTAGCAATGCATCTCACAGATTTGAAAAATACATTTACTTACTTTTATTAGTTTAATTGATAATTTAGGGTTTAGTATAAAAAAATAATAACAAAAGTTGTTTGCTATTCGATTAAAGTTGCAATTAATTTTAACTCAAACAAACATGTAGTCCTCGTGGGTTCGACACTCTATTCACTACTTTATTACTTGTTCACGATCCCGTTCACTTGTGGGAAATCAAACGATCACCGACCTTAGCTCAGCAGTGTTGTATGTGTAGAATACCTTAATCCATTCCACCATATCAGTGTAAGCATACTTCATCCAGTATCTAGTGAAGCTTTGATACTCTTCTATTAGGTAAAATGTGGCTATATACTGCTTTATAGCATCTATGCTAGCTGATTGTGCTTCCCCCTTACACACTCCACCTCCTCGGTAAGGCCAACAATCTTGAAGTTGAGCTCCCCCACCCGCTGCTTCAGTGCAACATTCTCTTTTTTGACCTCTCTAAGGCCTCAGCATCCAACTTCTTGTGGGTATCAGAAGTCTCCACTCGCTTGGTCGTGGAAGTCACTTCAATTTGGGACAAGTGAACTTCCTTCTTCAAGTTTTCAATCTCTGCTAAGGCAGAGACGAGTTTTACGAACTCTTTAACTTGTTGCTTCTTAATAGCCTCAACATCGGCCTTGGCCTTTTTGGCTGCCTCCTTGGCCTGAAAGGTATTATTAGCAAACTCCTTATTTTTCTTTTGAAAGTTTTTAAAGAGGACTTTAGCCTCTATGGTGACTCCAAATGCTCTCCCTACCCGTCTCACCATCGTGGCAAACAAGTCTACCAAGCCGCAAGTCTCTACGAAGGTCTGTTACCTATCCGTTCAGTATTTGTGAAATGTGGCAATTGTAGTCTGAATTTTTGGATGAAGCATGGACAGAACCTCTAGAGCCAGTTAGTCGCTCCTCCTTGACAGGGAGAGCTTGGTACAATGAGTTGCATCCAAGGAAGTTATCAAGTCGCTTGAGGTCCTTACCCTCTTCGACGGTTTTTACCTTAGAGTTTCCACGACAGTTGGCTTCTTCTATCCCTACTACCAAGCAATGGAGGCCGCCATCAGTTTTTCCGCTGTCGGGACTTCGGAGTGATGTGGTAGGCTAAAAAAACTTGTCACGTGTTTTCTATAACATGAATTTATGCTGCAAGTATACGGTGTCAAGTTTTGTAATATAGTAGTAGAGATTAGTATCGAACACACATGGATTGTAATCTAATTCCTACCAAGTACTATAATTATTTTAACTTTTACTTTATCTAGACAAACCAAATCTAAGTTCGGTGTCATTATCCTAAAATATATGAATATTTATTAATTCAAATGAATTGAAAACAATTTATAGGAAAATATCAATGCGAGAAAGCCTAGGGTTGATTTCACCTCACTATCAACAAACAACAATGTTTTTCAACTTTTATATTTACTTATATCGCTTTTTCTTGAATTCAAAGGTAAGAATCATAAATTAAATTTTATTCATTCTCTCGAGTGCTAAATAGAACATATTTCTTTACTTTAATTTCAATATCTCTATTCCGAATTAACACTATAGAAATTATAGCCCAGAATTCTTAGATGAAATAAGACTCAAAGGAATTATACTTCATCTTGAAATCTATAAGCTCCTAGGTTACGTAATTCTTAGATCACGCCTAAATTTTCCTCTCTCGAATGCCAAAATTTAAAATATCAAATCATTCAATTAAATATCAGGTAATTGAAATCAATGCGCAAGAATTAACATAAATGAATTAACGAAAAAATCAAATGAATTAATTATAAAAGAATCCAAACATGTCTTAAGTTCAGTTACATCAATCCCTAGATATTAAAATTAGCGCATGACTACTAAAAACAACATATATTAAAATCTGAATTAAAGAACATGGAGAAGAAAAGAATAAGAAAAACTCATTGACGCTTGAATTCTCCTCCAATTTCTTGTCGTTTTTGCTCTAAATCAATTCTCATTCCTCTTGTCTTCTAAGCCATCGTTTCTCTATTCAAATAGGTCTTACATCTTGTATTTATGGACTCTTAAAATATCAACACGGATTGGAGTTGGGCCGGGCCGAAATATTCATAAAAAATAGCATTTTCTCTTCTCTCGAGTCGCGGCGCCCAAAACCAGCACCACTTATTCTGTCGGTTTTTTTCATGCTCGGCGCGTAGTGCCTAGGAGTGGCGTCAAGGCGCCCAGCTCGCTGTCTTCGTTTATGTTTTCATGGGCATTGTGGCACCCAATTCCCTTCCTTATTTCACTTCAAGTTTTTCCTTGTTTCACCTCCTTCCATGATCATTATCTTAGCTCCGTTCCAAGCTCCAAAATACGTCATTTTCTCAAATGTATTTAAACTACAAAAGGGCATGAACACACACATCAAAAAGCTCATAAGTGCTCAAGAACATGCCGAAAACTATGATTTAAATATATTTGTTTAATGAGTTAATTACACTCATCAAACACCCAAAAACTTAGTTGTTTGCTTGTCCTCAAGCAAACACAAAATAACAAAAAAAAAAAAAAAAACTAGTTAACTAAGCACAAATAAAGCATACCAACACACGACTCAAATTAACTATTTAGCTGGATAGATTGTTTTCATGGCTCAGCGTTAAGAATATGATATCGAATTCACGAACTATTTCAAAGTCATAGTACTAAAGTTAAACTTTACCTTTCCAATGCAAAACATGTGCGTGAAATGAACCAAATACAACGTTGTACATTCATAAGTTTATTAAAAGTCTCTTATCTCCTTACTCCGCTCGTGAAAATCACACACCCCAATATTATTTTCTTTTCACTCTTTTTTTTAAGGTAAAATCTATGATTTACTAACAACACTCCTTACCCTCTCTAGTTCAGGTAGCTATCACTAATGCAGTTCAACATATCAGTTA
Source organism: Fraxinus ornus (assembly GCA_903798235.1). Lineage (NCBI taxonomy): Eukaryota > Viridiplantae > Streptophyta > Magnoliopsida > Lamiales > Oleaceae > Fraxinus > Fraxinus ornus. Next base: position 13,497 of record CAIGRF010055746.1, read on the forward strand.
ATGAGGATTCTTCCATTTTCAATTGCTTCAACCTCAATAATTAACTAAGTCACTAACCTCTTATAAAATGCTTAATCCTCTAAAATGAGTGTTCAGAGCTAATCAAGGTATACCGTCTTTTGTTTTGTACACTTGTTTTTTCAACTATAAATATTTTTTATTCACACTTTGTGCAGGCATCTATCCATTAGGATTTCTAAATGACCCTTGTAGCGAGCTTTAGGTCGATGACTCCCTAGTCAAATTACTTTAGAACATCAAATTTTAAACCCTTGCAGGCTTATTCACTCGAGTCATAAAGGCTATGAATAGATGTTTCACAATGCGATTATTATAGTCGTCCAAGTTTTTTTTTACCATGATCAGTGTAATGCCCCTTATTAAACACTTATTCTCGAAAATTCGACCTCTAACTCACAGTTTTCACCCAATTTTCATCATATTGATTTCAACAATTCACACAAATTTTAGCACACACGAAATCTACATCTACATCCATGTTTTCCTACAATAGTCCCACTATCCAAACTATCCTAAAATTGGTTATGGGATGCAAAATTCTTTTCCGTTTAGAGGTTGTTTGGATCAAGCGTCTAAGGTCACTAATTTCACCTATATCATTTATGAATCGACCTATTCATATCTAACGTTATACTTAATTCACGTGCATTTATGTCACAATTGTTTGCAATGATAGGTAAAACTTTAACTCAAGCACATAACTTATTCATAACTCACAACCAACTCATGTTCCCAAATATTTGCATTATTGCTAACAATGTTATCCAACCCACACAAGCATGTGAAAATAATNTAAAATTAAATATTAGGCAATTAGATAATTTATATCCCCCAAACTTAAATTGAACTTTGTCCCCAATGTAAAATTAAAGAAAAGTGAGGAAGACTTCCCTTAATTATTTGCATTGCCTATGAGGTTTTGGTGTTGAATTTGACGGATGCTTGTCATTCTTCTCCCCACAAACTTGAGATTCATCCCATTTTCTCCTTGCCAACGTTGGTTTGAGTGTTTCGCGACGTCATGTTCCTAAAAATCATTTTTTAGATATTAAATACATGGAATATGTGTTACTTAGCTCAAATATCTAATAACTAACTTGATTACTCAAAAACTTAAGGAGAGATGGGTTACGGCTGATGGATTCCTAAATAAACTCTTAAATAACTATCTTGTAATTTTTTTTAAAAAATAAATAAATAACGTAAGTTTGGATTTCCTCCCAAGAAGCACTCATTTAACGTCATTAGCTTGACATAACCAACATGTCTACGTTGGATCGTCCGGTGGCACTTCTCACTCCTTCCTAAATTTTACCCTCGGCATTGTATTCTTCTTCACTGTAGCATAGCCAATAGATTTGAACAGTTTTAACTCCGGTATAGCTTCTGAAACCACTTTTGATTTGATAATGTTGAGATGTTTCAGAGGTTCTTCAATATAGTTTTTCAATCTGTCAGGTGGATCGACCTCTTGAGTTAAAATGAAATCCATTACTTCCTT
>CAIGRF010055858.1:3825-13936 GCA_903798235.1 Fraxinus ornus
AAAAAAAAAAAAAAAGTTGGCTGGCGTTCGCAAATTGATGTTCGTTGGTTTTGTAATCAAGAGGTCATTCAAACCTTATTTTTGTTTGGTTGCTTGATTCAATAATTTAAAGGTCGAGATTCTACCGTCTACAACCTGAATTTGGACTTTCCCGATGTTTTCAATTAGTTTCGCGATTTTCATGCTGATCCTGTACACCAATTCAAGAAAATTGCACCCGTGTGAAGCAAATAAAAAAAAAATAATTCCATGGAAAAGTTTGTGTATCAAACAAGACAAAATGCAAAGTTTTTAAAAAAAATGGGTGCAATGTAATGCGAATTAAGAAGCCTATTGATCTATGTCGTGTAAAGATTAATGATTAGAGAAATGATTTTTTTTTTTTTTTTCCAAAAATGCAATGTGGACCAAAGACCATATTTAATTAGTTAGACAATTGGCAAGTTTGTGCGTGTGCATTGAACATACATGTACCCTCATATAGGAATTAAATTCAGATTTTTATTAGGATATATTTGATAGTCCTAGATATTTCATGAAAAATGGAAAATATTTTCTAACCACACATTTTTCAATAAAATAATATTTTACATCATATCAATAACTTTTCTTCTTTTTCAACTATATATTCCTCATCACATTACTTCAAAAAATTGCATTATCTCATTTTAATATGCACCAAACACGAAGAACTTTTCGTATGCTGATGGTCAGGTGGTTGGATTACTAGAACACGGATATGGTGTGAATATTTACATTTAAACCTTGAGATTTTGTTTTGAATCATGTTACATGTGGATTAAATTTTACATCATCTTTAATATCGTGTTGTGAGACAATATCACATGGATAGTTAAAAATTAAAACACACTTTCCCACTAATACTTTTTATAAAAAAAAATATATAATGAAGCGTCAACAACAATGTCAAACTTTTAGGGCCTGTTTGTTCTTAATTCTTTAATTCTACAGTAAATCAATTCTCATTTTCAACCACATATTCTTCAATAAAATAATATTTTCCATCACATCAACAATTTTTTCTTCTTTTTCAACCACACATTTCCCATCATATCACTGTTCAAAATCAATTCTTCCTCCAAAAAATCCCTACCAAACAAGCTCTTAATGTATATCTAGCATTGTTGTTTGGAATTTGGATCATGATATATGTACTGAATTTTTTTACATAATCTCTTACCGACTATTCATAATAGGGGGTGGGGATCACATTATGGGATTTTTTTATTCATGCGGGGTCCACGTGCAAGTGAGATGGTGTAAACAATTCGATACATTAAATTATGTACAAACATCTTTTACCCTTGTTGTTTTGTGTTTTGTTTTAAGCTTGTTTGGTGAACTTAAAAAATTCACTTATAATTTTTTTTTTTTTTAAATAAAATGTAGTACTTTTCTTGACGTGTAATTATAAGCGATTTATTTTTTCTTTACACCTTTAGCTCATGTTTGGTACATATTAAAATTTTCATTTTCATTCTTTTATTCATTTTCAACCACACATTCTTCAATAAAATATTATTTTACATCACATCAATAACTTTTATTTTATTTGAACCGCACATTCTCTATCAATCTACTATTCCAAAATACATTTTTCCAAAATAATGTTGCTCAAACACATCCTTACACATAAACCCATTTTATTGAAGAATTTGATTTAGAATATTGATTGATGGAAGAATGCGTGGTTAAAAAGTAAGGAGAATTTTTGGATTTATGTATAATATTATTTTATTGATAAAATATGTGGTTAAAATGAAGAAAGAGAAAAAAAAAAATAAGAAATAAAATGGATGTCAAACAAGGGCTTAACATAACTACTAGATGGTCTTACTTCTCAGTATAGTCTGTAGAGACAATTATTGACTTGTTTTACATCTCAAGTCAACTTTTCAATTTTTATTTATTTATTATTTTTGACTGGACTGGGTTAAATCATGTAGACATGACGTGGGGACTATTACGCACAAAAAAATAATATTGGCGCACCGTCCATTTTCGTCCAAGACTGTTCATAAACTTTTTTGTCTTTACAATAAATTAATTTATTAAAAAAAAATTAATTTATTGATGTTGACACTAGCCTGCGAAAGAGCCGCTTTATTTTAAATTTTGGATACTCTTAATTTCTACTTAAAAGTAAATTACCAAGTTTATTGACTAATTAAATTTTCTTAACTTCGCTGAAATTATTAAAAGGTTGTCTGGAAGAGTCGATATTAATCACTTTTACAAAAGGAACATTAATTAATTAAAAGCAAAAGTGTTAGAAAACAAACTTAACTTATAATCTAAAATTTGGAACCAAGTTATTTGAAAATTATTAAGTAGTCGTCCAGTGCCAACTTTGACACGTTTTTAAGTTCATTGCATTTGATTTTTTTTTTTTTTTTAAAAAAAATGAAAAATGTGCCACCCTATAATAATCAAACATAGTCAAAGTCTGAACTACATATTATATTGTCCAAATACACACGTGACGAATCTCGTTGAAATATACTATGAGCCCGTTTGGTAGAGATTAAAATTGAAAAACTAGCCGTTATTGTTGGCTTTTATTAGACGAGTGAGATCTAATGACGATTATATTTTTAATTTTAATTAGATTTTAATCGGTACCAAACGGGCATTATGTAAAGGTGGGCTTGACTTTGCTATAAATAAATGTCCCAAAGCCATTATTTTATCACTTTTCCTTCATCTTCCTTGTTACCTTCCTACAAGTTGTGAGTCTGCTTCTTGGATATATATTTTTATTCATTTTTGTGCTGCAAACATTGCATATATAAACACAGAAAAGCTTGACCAGATTAAAGGCATTTTCTGAAGAACATATTTTTGGAACTTCATATGGAATCCAACAGTCTGCTTTATACTTCGTTGGATCTCAATGCCACACCTTCAAGATTTCAAGATGAGGTGAGTAATTATTTTGATTTTTGCGTCATGTTCGGAATTGAATCTACGAGCTTTAGAGTGTTATCGATAATTAAATTCTTCTATTCATCATACGATAAGAAAAGAGTACAAATTCATGGCTCCTAGAGATCGTCTCAAGATGATTTTGGAAGGTCCAAGATTGACTTAAACCTGTTGAAACGATTTGAGAAAATAATACCTCTTTTTCGGGCATTTTTCACTTTCTCCTGAAAATTCTGGCCTATTTTCAGTTTCGTCAAACTCTCCTACTCCGGTTTGATATTCTTCTTGAACCATGTCTTTCACTTATCGTCATTCGTTACTTATACTTTTAATTATTACTCTAAAATTATTCGATCTACATACACTGCAGCCAATATTCAACATATTTTCTTGATCAATATTGAATATTTTCTTTTCATGATTTTAATCAGAGAAGTGCTTTGGTAGATGAACTGAACCGAGTTAGTGCTGAAAACAAGAGGCTCACAGAAATGTTAGCAGTAGCGAGTAAGAATTACAAAGAATTGCATAAAAAATTAATGGAGTATAAAATCAAGAATCCAGGAATAGATAATACTGCAGCATCAAGAAAAAGGAAAGCTGAAATCAATGGCTCAGCTTCTGAGGACAGCTCTAGTGATAAAGAAACATGCAAGAAACTAAGGGAAGAACACATCAAAGCGAAGATTTCACGGGTTTTCGAAAAAACACAAGCATATGATACAAGCCTTGTAAGTCAACATTTATTCCGTTGAACCACCTCGTCTAAAATCCCACTCTATTAGAGAGAGAAGGAACTTTTGAATCGTGTTTTCTCAATAAATATTGTATATTAAACTTGCAGATAGTTAAGGATGGATATCAGTGGAGGAAATATGGACAGAAGGTCACTAGGGACAACCCTTGTCCAAGAGCTTATTTCAAGTGCTCTTTTGCTCCTACCTGTCCAGTCAAAAAGAAGGTAAGCCACAATAAAACCCCAGTTAACTATCAGTTGCCATTTATTAGTGATAACTCGATTTGCATTATAAAAGGATGTCAATTAAATGTGACGAAATAATTTCACGGAATTCAACCGATTGCTCATTGAGAAATAGGAATTCGTGTTATGGAATGATTTTATCATTTTATGCGAATCGTTTCTATATATGGGACTCTAATTAGAGCTTTGTATCATGTGGCATTTGTGTCGTAAACTTTTTTTCTTTTTTTTTTTTTGGGTAAAAAACTGTATAGTTGCTGATTGGAGATTGATGTTCATATTTGAAAAAAATGGAGTTTTATATTTTGATTTTAAGGGAGTGTTTGAGCCACATTATTTTGGAAAAATGTATTCTGGAACAGTAGATTGATGGAGAAATGTATGGTTGAAAAGGAAGGAAAAGTTATTGATATAATGGAAAATATAATTTTATTGAAGAATGTGTGGTTGAAAATGAATAGAAGAATGAAAATGAAAATTTTAATGTAACCAAACAGGGGCTAATTAGGAAAAGAAAAACCTTACATTCACTTCTTAAGTTCAAAATACCCATAGAGAAGATCTTATCTCTCTTCAAGACTATCTTTAGGTCGTAACTTGAAGATAAGTTTGAATATTTATTCTCATCAGGGATGTGTTTGGTACATTATACAACTATACAGTATAACTGACAAGTTTTTAGCTATAATATTGTCTAATATATTCTAGTTGAGTCCAATATTATGTACCAAACATGTAATACAATATTTACAAGTAAAGCGAGAGCTTAGCTGTAAGTAATTGTTTTAACTTCTTTAGCATTCTAAACCTCCTTTCATTATTTTTGCAGGTTCAAAGAAGTTTAGAGGATCAATCCGTTTTAGTTGCAACTTATGAAGGGGAGCACAACCATCCACAAGTGTCCAAGCTTGAGATGACTTCGGGCTCAAACCGTTGTGTGACACTTAGCTCGGTCCCTTGCTCGACCTCTCTTAGCTCGTCTGCCCCGTCCATTACTCTTGATCTAACAAGACAAAAGACGAGCTACGATGTGAGTAATTCGAGCAGCAAAGTTAATACACCAGAATTCCAACAGTTTTTGGTGGAACAAATGGCTTCTACATTGACTAAAGATCCCAGCTTCAAATCAGCACTTGCAGCTGCCATTTCTGGAAATTTTCTTCAATAGACTGAAAAGTAGATGGTCAAATGAAGAGTGCCTCTTTGGACATTTGACTATTTGAAAGCTTGACGTGAACCAATTCATGCAAATTCATGCTGACAAAAAGAACCAAAAAGGACCAAAGAGTTGTAAACAAGTTTGGATTAGTCTTCTTCTACTAGAAATAACCCAATTTGGAGCAAGCTTTGACCTTGGGTTTAGGCTCGATCTGGTCCATCTAAGCTCGGAAATCAAGGAATTGATCATGTTACACACATAATGACTCAAGGCCCTTTTTGGTTTAGATAAAAATCATATATGCATATTTTGTAGATTTAGATAAAATTTGATAGAATGTGTAATTGAAAAATTGTGAATCTTATAAAATAAGCAAGTAAAATTAATTATTGATTTTGATTTAAATTTCAACCCAGTTTTTTGGCTGAATCCAACATTGGCTAATTGTGCTCATCATTGTGTCAAGATTTGACTTACGAGCTCATAGTCACTTGGACATGCTCAAACGCAAGAATTATCCTAGAAAGTACAAATGTGGAGGAAAATTAAAAAAAAATGATATTGAATCCACATTGAACAGATTGAAGAATATTTTTTGCAGTAATTGCGGACCTCGAACATTATTTTCCGCAGGCAAATTCTCTTCATCTAATGTACACAGAAAATAAATACAATATTCATAACGATTTGTACATAAATTCCTGCCAGCCATCAGGCGATGGCGATTCGAGTGTGGGAAAATATCCCTTCACATCACACCATTGCGATAAAACGGAGTAAATGCCGTCTGACAAATACTAAGTCAATAAACTCAAGTCGTTGATAGCTCTAGCTAGCTCGAATTCAGCAATGTCTTCGGGTTGTTTCCCTTCAATCTTCGCCTTTAGGCCCTCGTCCCTCTCCCTCACACCACCTTCAGCTATACATTCTTGATATCTATAACAATTGATGAGATGGTCATTTGTGATTCCGGCTGCTTGCATAAACGAGTAAACCACTGTAGGCCCGACTCCTCGAAATCCTCTCTTCACCAAATCTTTGCTTATGGTATCAGCTTTCGATGTCCTGATTGGGACCTGTCGCGGGTATCGAAAATTACCTGTTACGGGCTTGAAGTTCACAAAACTCCAAATGTATTTTTCGAAAGACCCGAGCTCATCTATTATCTGCATCAGAAGAAACCACAGAAATATGAGACTGATATATGATTGATTAACTGCATTAGGTGCTGAGCTTAAAACTTTCACACTACCATCTTTTACTAATAAACACAATTCTGCCACATATTAAATGCCACAATAATGTATAATCGATTATTTGAACATACATTTCTCTCTTTTTTCTTTTTCATTTTCCTTTTCTTTTGACCCTTTGAAGTGGAAGGTCAAAAGAAGTGGAAGATACATATAAATGGTTAACTAATTTGGTCATTTTATTTTATATGCTGTATAACTTCCAATATATTTGGAATATGATAAATACTCGCCTCACCTAGTCATGTATGCACGCTCATTAAAAATTTGGCAGAAAGGTAAATTAATATTTGAGTACTCGATCACACTTCAAACGCGAAAAATCAAAGCCGTAGGGATTCGTAATATATAGAAACTAAAATTATCATCACCATATTTTCCACTCTAACTAATATCTTCAGTCCTTTTGCTGCTTCTTTAAGGATGAAAAGGCAACACTCACCATCCCCTTAAATACTAATAAATCATAGACGTGAAAAGAAACTGTGATTTTGCAATTTGCAAAATTTAAAAAAACAAAAAAGTCAGGGTATACCCTACAAATTTGACGTGCATTTTCAATAACTGATCGAAGCTTCAGTTCTGACAGAAGACTGCTTGCGGGACTTCCAGGTGATGCTATCTTCTTCTCATTCAATTTTGAGACTGCAATCGGATCGAAGTCCTCAAAGACTTCTCTGCACTCATAAATGGACACATTGAACCAGCAATATGAAAGCTCATAAAAAATAATAATCACCAAATTGTTGAATCCATTATTATCAAAATCATCACAGAAACAACTAAAAATACCTAAACATATGCCTTTTATTAAGAATGACGGGCCAAGTTAGTTCAGCCAACGCAGTAGAAAAGCTCAGCAATTCAAAAAGTTTCCTGCACATTGTCAAAAAAAGAGAAATGAACAGCGGGAAAGCTATCAAACAAAGTTGCTTTAAAAGTCGAGGCTGCAAGCCAGAAAGCGAACATAGCGCAAGGAGTACATACTTATCATTGTGGACTGGAACTCCCCACTCCTCATCATGAAAAGCAGCATAAGTTTGATCTTTTGGAAAAGGAAAATATTAGCACAAGGAAATCAACAGAAAATGTAATAGGACTTTAGCAAAATTACATTCCGGCAAGAGGACTAAAAACGACCATTATATAGTGACGGAAGAATCTCAACACTGGACTGGAACTCAGCATCAATGCAGTGAAACCACACTTCAGCCAACGTCTGCCAAATAATTTAGAACAGGAAGCACCTGCTTTGTAATGTTAATGAATCCTCAAGCATGAGTTTGACACTATATATCACGGGAGAGGAAGCAAGGGGGCTGAGAAGTAAGAAAGAATTTTGCAATGAAATGGTGAAGTATTACCTAAAGCTGCTCCCTAGCAGACCTCCCACTCAACCCAAAAATACTAAAGAAGAGAAGGTTTCCCCTTGGCATAAAGAAATAATTCCCGTTAAGAAAATTCAGAGGAAAAGACAACGCACCATAAAGAAGTCATTCTCGAAGCATTTGAAAATGTTCTATTGTTGGAGAAGGGAATTGACTATAGAAGTCCAAGTTACCATAGAATACAAGCCAAGGCTCCTGGAACAACAGCCTTTTTGCCCAGGAAGCAACCACAGAAAGTATCTCCAGACAAAATAGTGAGTAACAAAATTTATGTTTGTTGCAGCCTTGCTTTCTGATAAAACAGTGAGGATACTACTAAGCATCACTTGCTTAATTGTGACACTGTGCATAAACGACCGATAGAACAATTTGAACCTAGAATTATAGCCCATTATGTAACTTTATGCCTTCTTATCGATGTAACATTGAGTGGTCCAAACGACGGCACAATGAATTTGTTTATTATCTTATACTCTTTTGGGAGGACAAGACGAGCTGAAGCCGCCAGGGGTTTTTTAGCATTGCGTGTTCCGATTCGTTTACAGTTAAATTCATTCAGCTTTCCAGTTGTTATGAAGCCAATCCTGTGAGACTATTGTGTTACATCACAATCCTTGAACATATAGTTATGACAAAGAATCAAATGGGAGGAGAAAGTGAACGATAAGAGATTTGTTGACATTATCATTGACATGGAAAAGGTAAAAATAAATATCAGACTGACTTGAGTTAGAGTACAATCCTCCACAGCAAAGACTAAAAAGTGAACAATGATGAGGATAATCATTCCTATCAAGTTGAGTATGAAAGAACGGGGATAGAATGAGACCACATTGAACATGGTATTTTAAACACTGAATGGCCATTGATGTAGTTAACCAACGCCCGTAGGGGAAATTAGAAGTTTTAACAAATGAGGTTTCTGAAGTATAGGTCACACTTGACTGACATTTCAAGAGAATCTGTTTGGGCAAATGAATTTCAATTGATACCCCAAGTCTTTTGCAGTTGATTGCATGCTCCACTGGCCCTACCGGTTTCAAATCCATTCCAAACATTAATGGATTTCCGAATTGTGAAAGATTTCAAATCCATCTACACTTAATGTCAATTCAAATAATTCTAACTAAAAGAAATGCATGGACCCTTCTACTAGGACGGCATGTCCGTGTTCGACACGTACGGTTACTCCATGACTTGGGTCCAATAAGACACATGCCATCCTATTTTTATATACAGAAATGCTACAAAAGCAGGGTTGGTGACAAGGTTAAAAACAGGGGGACACGTGTCACGTAATAATTGGACAGTTAAAAAAGTAAAAAGAAGAAGGAACCAAACAGGTTTCTAACGCTCAGGGATACTTTAGGGATCCTATACTAAAAAGTATAAAAATAAAGATATAATATATAAATTTTAAACTTTAAAGAATTTAATTCGACATATCGTGTCATACTTTTTTCGAAAAATCAAGTATCGGCGTGTCGTGTCCATGCCATGTATTTCCCATGCAACACAAAACTAATGCATGAATATGATGATACCTATAGACATTTCATCAATAATTATTGGATCGTACTCTCTCTCTCTTTAAAACGCACGCACGCAAGGGGGAGCCAATGCAATTCATTACAAGTGTATGTCTATATATAACTGTTCAATTTCCCTATTCTCTGTTAAACACGTTTTAGCAACAAGGTCACAAAATTTTGTTTTCTTAATAATTTTCCTTAAATAATACAGAATAACTATGGGCATCCCGTACTTTCTAAATTTGAAAATAAAAAGATGATGAAATTTTTGATACAGTTCTTTGGTTCACAGGTAAATCTATGTAGGTTATAAATCTCATATGTTTGATTGATTACGAATGTGATTTCTTCCTGCTACCAGGTTTGGCTGGGGAAATTGGGCAGCTTGCTCTGATTTATATAAACTGAAACATCTGTTTTTCTTTGTCCTTTTTTGGGTGACAGTGAGACCGTAGGTATTGCGGATTCGTTTCTTTGTAGGATAGAATTTAATGCTTCCCTCTTGAAGAGAGACAGGAGAGGTCCCAGTTCCATGGATTCAAAATCTTCTCTCTAAATCCACTCGCCCAACCAATAAATGTTTAAGCATTAGAATTTCAGATAAATTATTTGAATCCGTTCATTTAAAATTCATTCTTAAATCTAAATCAATAGAATGGATCTACTAATGCATGTGTGATTCTTTAAAGTATTTACACTGGACGCATTATCAATGCAATGCCAGAAATTAAGAAATATACTATGTTTGTCAAAACCACATGATAATCATCAGATGGGGCATTCATTTTCAAATATTCACCATAAAGAACTTAACTTTCTAGGCATGCGATAGAGTATATAAGAGTACATTT